>CABFOW010000486.1:61514-80097 GCA_902141385.1 Timema californicum | reverse complement strand
GGGGAGAAACGCGGGGTGTATAAGAGAGAATGGGGGGTATTTAATGACACTGACGGCTTCCAATCAGTGAAGCAAGAACGTGTGTTGAAAGACAAGTTGAGGACACTTCCATACCCCCACATTTACAGTTTCACACAAGGTTATTCTCGTAGCCTACAATTTTGGTTGCCTAGGTTAAGTTTTTCTATCCACAAAGTAGCTTGTTACTTCAATTTTTATAATAGTTTAAATAAATATACTATATAATTATTTTATAAAACTATGATTTTTTATTTCTTTCCAAAGGTATGCGTTGCTCATTTTTAAACGTTCATGATTTCGTTTCAAGCGGTACCCTGTTAGAGGAGTGTTTCAACCTCGAAATAAAACTTTAGTTCTAGAAAAATTTGCTCCTCTAGGTTTATAAACGATTTGTAAAATAAATTATTGCATATTGAAATGAATATTAATTAATTAAAACATGCTTCAGTGGTCGAATGGTCAAAGGTGTCATTCTCGTGTCGGATCAGTCTTCTAAGGACGGGTTTCGAATCTCGATACTGAGGGTGGTTTCCCTTTATCCCTCCACTCGAATGCTGGTAGATAACCTCTAAAATGCTTCTTTCCTCATCCTTATCCTATTAGAATAATTATTTTATATTTGTATAGCTTAAATGCGTAATGTTATAATCGAGTCATTTGCTAAAAGTTTCAAATGCTTATTATAGTAGCGATGCTCATAATCATAGCAACGAGTATTTCTCTTTTATTCAAACATTTTCTAAAATACTTTTTCCTCCAACTCTGCTTATGTCAGTTAGTTCAATACCTACCTACATGTGCCATCAAAATAACTTTATGTACCGGTACTTTGTATAATTTACAGGTATATTATATATATTTATTGTATAATATATATCATATATACCTGTATATAGAGTTATTTTGATGGCACATGTAATTATTGAACCAACTTAAATAAGCACAGTTTGAGGAAAAAGTAAAAAAAAAAAAGTTGGAATAAAAGAGAAATACTCGTTGCTATGATTATGTGCATCGCTACCATAATTAGCATTTGAAACTTTTAGCATTATTATTATTAGTATTATTATTATTATTATTATTATTATTAGCATCGCGTCTTACTACCCGTTCGGATTATACGCACTTACTTTAATGTGTAAGGAAAGGTGATTTTGAGATGAAACAGAAGACCTATAGTTTAACGTGGGATCCGAACCACGGTGGAGGCCTGGCATTCCCTATATTCACAAGCTGTGATAAATACACGTCTTTGTCACAGGTGAATAAAGGGTTCGGCAATCAGATAAATCTGTGCCGGAACTGAGGATTTAAGCCCGGACCCCCGGCACAGAAACCTGACACCTTACCCATAGACCACCAGGTCACTAGAACTTTTAGCAATTGACTCGATTAAAACATTACGCATTTAGGCTATACAATTATAAAACAAGTATCCTAATGTGATAAGGATGAGGAGGGAAGCATTTCAGAAGTTATATATGTATATATATGTAGTTATATACATATCTCACCTTAATTCACTGACACGGTCGAACGGCACGACTATTAAAAATCATTATTTAAGATGCATTTTATTTAAGTCAACACCACGTTTTACTACCCGTTAGAACTTTACACATGTGGTTATAAATTACGCTAATATGCTAGGATTGAGTTGGTTAGGTCGAACTATCTTCTTCGAATCTCATCAGTGATTTTAAAGTGATGATCCCCAAAAACGACAAAGGGAAAAAAAATACTTTAAACTAACGCAGACAGTCTTGGTAATTTTCGACTTAATTCCAATTCCTAGTACAAAATAGGTTTTTTTAAATTCCTAATAAAATGTAAACATATTTGCATTTGACAAACCAAATTGATGTTTTATTACTTTATAATATGCGCAACAGATTAAATCTTTAAAAAAACCTTGATAACGAATTTTTTTTGTTTCTCTAGGGCGGTAGTCAATTTTGGTGTAGGGTCAAAACTTTCCGCTTATTCTGTGTGAATAAATAAAACTGTACGGACATAAATAAATAGTCCATGATGAGTCATTGGAACAATGATCGACAGTGATTAGTTATCGGCAACGTTACTCATCGAGTGCAGGTGGGTGAATAAACAAGCTACCTACTTTGGATGTGCTACCCAGGGCTGCGTGGGGGGGTGTTTTGGGTACTGATGGTCCAGGTTGTATTTGTACCTTACATTTACAACACTCGATCTTACAGGTGAATTATTTTATAAAGTGAAGGGAAGTATGCGGTAAATATAAATAAATATTACAGGTATATGCATCTGTTTTCTAGGCTTTATAAAAATGTAAAATCTATGCGTATTTGTTTATCTTGTCTTACATTCTTTTAATCGTTTCATATTTAGCAGGGTTTTTTTTAAAAAAAAAGAGAGCATTTAAAGGCAGTTTTTATATTTGGCGTGTATTAGTGTATATACATTTTTGAAACAAATGAGAGTATAAATAAAGTTCAGTAGCCTACTGTATAGGCCACTAAACATTTAAAATTTAGTTACATTTAGATTTGTTTTACAGGTGAATTTCAAAACGGAATTACCACTTAAAATAGTAGTAATCTTAATATTTAAAAGATACATTCTATATGATTTACTATAACTACTTAAATGTAGCTCAATGCATGTAAGAAATTTCACATGTTTTATTTTTAGATAAAACTTGACATCAGACAACCTTTTTATTTATTTATTCAGTTATTTATAATAAAAGCTTACATAGATACATCGGTTCAAGTTAATCCCCACCTTGAGTACATTGTTCCAATAATCCAAGCAGTCTAAAGCCAGAGAGTTTTAAGAGTGTAAAGCCGTATCATCATCATATGTTCGCTATTAAAGAGGGACGGTCTAAGAACGTTAGCGCTAATAGAAGACGTGGCCGAAGTAATCATGCCCGCCCCAATCAAAGCGGTTCATGAATTCATAATTAGTATAATCCATGAGGTGTTTTTTCGTTTAGCAAAAGAGAACTTAACTATCTCGCTCCTGGCTATCTGTGAATCCCCCCCGCCCCCCCTCCGTACTGTTTACTTGTCTGGTAGCGATGGGTTTTGATCCTGTCTAATCTAGACTTTTATCAATTATCATTCCTAAGAGGGATAAAAATAATAGATTTACTAACAGCCGGAAACTTTTGCATACTTGTGTGCTATTTTTTTTCTACCAAAATGCCCATTCGAGATATACGCAATTTATTCACGTCAATTTATTAGGAATAAATAATGTGGAATCTACTGTAAATATGCAGTACTTTCATTTGCGTGGAGGGAGAGCCGGAAACCGTTTAGAAAAAGCTGCACCTTTGTATACCCTACTGAGATTTAAACCCTGACTTGCCAGCTGCCAACAAACCAGACTAGATTAAACTGCTCCTCATACCCACCGATGTAGTCTAGTTATATCGATGTAAATGTACTAACATCTTTTAAGGCAAATTAGAACTAAAACTCATAATAAAACTTAAAATCCTACTTGATATCATTATTCACACGTTTATGTAGACATTCCTCAAAATATGAACTTTCTCCACCCATTACTGTAATTTAAATATAATAATAATAATAATGTTTTGTTATTTTTGAGTTATTATTTTTGATAAACATACTTAGCTCAAGGATGTATCTATTATTAGTCCTCCCCTTTAGCATTATCTTGATACGAAGCATATATAAAGTATTGTGATGCTGAACCAATTTGATTTTCATGCTACCCAAATTCAAAAATAGTGATTCTGATTTTCGCCAAATATAGCCCCAGAGATCTACTCGTAGTTTATCTCTGTGCATCTTTGATAATAACTAATAAATAAAAAGGGTGCTTTACTTAAACTTAAAGCGACACAGCAAATTTTTTTTTTCTAATATGACTTAAACGTTTTTGTTTAGCTAAGTATTAAGATATTTTGACTTAAATAAATAAATATCAATATATTTGGTAAGTACAAATTCTATGTATGTTTTTCATGCTCCTCGTCTTATTACCCACCCATGATTTCGGCAAACTTAAACTAATTATGGATGGATTGGCAATGTAGAATTTAGATAAATGTACCCACATTTGGGCAGAGCGAGAGTGGGAAACTAGTTAAAAAAATCATCATGAGTGCATCCAGCCACGATTCGAACCATTTTCTCCCCACCAGTCACAAATTAGAAATTATGAAGTAGATGCCTTTTGTCTATGTCTATGGTGCGGGTTGGACGGTATAGGCCATATAGTGAAAATGCATTGGCTTAGTAAATCTAACAAACACACACACACACACATATATATTCAACAATTATGCCTGTTACTAAACTTTAATTCTTTTTTATATAAATTGGTACGTGGCTAGACATTTTTTAATGATCTACATAGAACCATATCAAATGTAATTTATGTTTTATCGCACTTAGTGTGAATTCTATTAAATTTAAATATTATTTTAGAACAAGATTTTTTGAACAACCTTGTTTTCACACATAGCGTCTTACTACCCATCTAGGATATCCGTATATTTACATTAATGGGGTTAATCTGTGGATGGTATCTCTTTTAAAAGGAGTGTATCAGCATTTTCGTAAATAGGAGAGTGGAAATTAATTTATAAGTAACAATTGTATATTTACATTAATGGGGTTAATCTGAGGATGGTATCGTTTAATAGGAGTGTATCAGTATTTTCGTAAAAAAGGAGAGTGGAAATTCATTTAGAAGTAACAATATCAGCTTGTATTTGAGACAGGACATTACTTTCATCTGAAAAACCAAACAAAATTATACTGACACCTTTGTCTGCGTGCCCATCTTTACAGGGATTACTGTCCATTAACTTTTGTAGCAATATTTATATCTTGTTGCCGGAGTAAACCAGTTTGACTCCCACCCTATATCGCCCGGAGCAACCTTCACTAAATATTCTCTCGTAGACGGAGGGTTGTAGGTTTGAGGAGTTAAGGGAGGGCGTGGGGGTTGAGGGGTCCAACCAAAATGAACCCCATTATTCAATGCTGTCTCTCTCTTTCTTGTCTAGAGCAGGTATTATACGGTCTGAAACATACGCCTCCTATGTAGCATGCAGGACCCTTATTGGGATGTCGCGAAGTAAAGGCAGAACAATTAGAGCCCAACGCGCATCACGTGGTCTCCCGATAGATTGGACAGACGGTGACGTTGCGATCTGGGTTCAGATTCAAGTAGGCCTATACAGAAGGTGGTTTATTCAAAAAAGAGTGACCTGGTGGTCTAGGGGTAAGGTGTTGGACTTCTGTTCTGGGGTCCAGGGTTCAATCCCGGCACAGATTTATCTGATTACCAAACCATTCCTTCACCTCTGTTAAGACGTGTATTAATTACAACTGGTGAATGTGGGGAATTCTAGGCCTCCGCCGTGGTTCGGATTCCACGTTAAACTGTAGGTCCACTATTTCATCTCACAATCACCCTACCATTACACATTATCGTAAGTGCGTATAACCGGAACGGGTAGTAAGACACTGTGCTAATAATAATAATAATAATAATAATTTGTTCAAAAAAGTTGTTCCTACTATCTCTCAAAGCAGCTGCTGGTACATTTTATCTAAAATTATACCGTAACTATATATATTAAATTAGTTAAATTAATGTATGTTTACAACCATAACAGATACAAAGACTCGGTGGAAAGTAAAAATAATATTTGTGTATGGGTTATGGGCTAGTCTCAGCTGCCAATTAGAAAATATCTAGGCTGGGTGTTTATTATTAGGCTTACTAGGCCCTAGTTTAAACTGATTCCTAAATTATGCCACTCGTCAAATCCGAGTGTTTAGACCGATACAATACCTCAATAAACAAACGATTATTTTACAACAGTTTATTTCTAGGTGGTGTTGAAGTACTTACTATCTTGCAAGAAACTATTAGCATAAAAACCCCCATTAAGAAGTGTTTACTACATTTAATATTATTTTCCATTCACTCCATTTATAGTTCACGGCAAACATTCTTGAGATGCATGAGCTACATCTATTGATTATTTTATAACATGTTCACTATAGTCGGTGATAATTTATAAATTTACACCGGAAATGACAATTGCCAACAAAGTGTGTGGCTATCTATATATGTAACCTTGTAGCCGAACAACTAGTCTTCTGTGGCAGAAATGTTAATAAATTAAAGTAAGTGGCGTTTCGTGGAGTGTTGCTAGGGTAAGCAGTGCTTGTTAAAACTATACTGGAGATATGTTCTCTGACACTTGGTTCTAAGACCGTAGCCTGCCAATAATTTCAGGGGAACATATACCCCAATTGCCGCCGGCTAGAAAATTTCTAACTGATACTCCGTTCTAGAAGCTATCTGAAGTGTTTTTTTTATGGCAACATAACCCCTTAACTGCCGAAAGTTAGGAAAAATCTATATATTTTAGAAACTTTAGAAGCTAGCCGAAGTATTTTTTTATGGTAACATAGCCCCCTAACTGCTGAAGACTAGGACAAATTATAAATATTAAACACCTCTCGAAGCCATCTGAAGTGTTTTTTTTATGGTGACATAACCCCTTAATTGCTAGAGGCTAGGAAAAATAGGAAAAATCTATATATTTTAGAAACTTTAGAAGCTAGCCGAAGTATTTTTTTTATGGTAACATAGCCCCCTAACTGCTGAAGACTAGGACAAATTATAAATATTAAACACCTCTAGAAGCCATCTGAAGTGTTTTTTATGGTGACATAACCCCTTAATTGCTAGAGGCTAGGAAAAATCTATAAATTTAATCAACTCTAGAAGATATCTGAAGAATTTTTTATGGCAACATAGCTCCCTGTCGAAGGCTAGGAAAAATTCTAAATATTAAACAGCTCTAGAAGCTCTCTAAAGTGTTTTTTTTATGGTAACAGAAACCCCTAACTGCCGAAGGCTCGAAAAATTTGTAAATATTAAACACCTCTAGAAACTCTCCGAAGTGCTTTTAATGGTAACAACCCCCTAATTTGTACTTGTACCTTAATTTTGATATCGTTTGAACCATAAATAAAGCCATATATATTTTGTTCATAACATGTCTAAGGGGAAGGGGGTGGGTTGAACCCTGAACTACAGTATAGAGTTTTAATGTGTGCCCCAAGTAAAAAAAAACAAAACCTTTCATTGTCTAAAGAACTGTCGCTAAGAAAGTGGCAGACTCAGAATAAAAGGGTAACTTTGAGATAATTGATCTTTTGTAAAAAAAACTTTTCATTGTCTAAAGAACTGTCGCTAAGAAAGTGACAGACTCAGAATAAAAGGGTAACTTTGAGATAATTGATCTTTTGTCATACAGAAAAAAAAAATACGCATCAACCTTCTGATTTTTGGTAAGGCAAAAAAGGTGGTATCGTGGTAGGGCTCCTCCACATCTGTCATTATAAGCCCATTTGTGCTATGAGGGGAGGAGTAGTCCCGGAACCATGATGAGCATTTTCAGTGTCTCTGGATCATGGCCCTAGGGGAAGGGGGGAGAGAGCGGGGAGGGGATCTTCAGTCCAAGGTCACGGCGACCAAAGGGATTGGCTCACTGGATGGACCCTTGGCGCGGCCTACAGTTATCTGGGAGTATACTACTGTGGGAATGTAGGTTACAGCTATAGCAGAAGATTCTTTATCACAAATATTGGCTGAAAGTATTATTAGAATCGTTTGATAACACTTTTTATTTATAATATTACCAAGAAAAGACAAATTATTTCTGAATAGGTTGGCATTAGTGATTTTCATACAATGTTTGCAATAAAAAAAACCTTATGCCATGCCACTTACCAACACTCCCACCGTAGATGAGCTCTAAATAACAGAGTATTAATACCCGTTCGGTTTATTATATGTTTACATTAATTGCGCCGATGGATTAAGTATGAGGAAGATATAGTATTTTAGTAAAGATACGAGTATATATGGTGGAGGGGGACTGGAAAACCATTAAAGAAAAATACAAAAATTTGGCCCACTCAGGATTCGAATCCCGATATTCCCATCATCGGCAGTCCAGTTTAGGAGAAATTGACGATCTAAATAAGTTTCGAACAAATAAAGAAAATATCAGTGAAGTTCTAAAAAAATCCACAGCTTAAACAACAATTATAACACGTAGTAGACGTCTTCTTTCATCTGCTTTGTTTCTCTTTGATCTCGGGTTGTCCTTATTTCTTTTCTTTTTCAAAAATATTGTCAACTAATCAACATCCGATTGTGAGAGTGACACCTTAGACCAGCGGCCGGCAACCTACAGCCCACTGACTGATTTTATCTGGCCCGCAACAGATTTAACAACAAACAATTGAATTAATAAAAATATACTAATAACTAATTAATATAAGAGAAACATTAAGTTGGCATAATTTTTTCATATTTTTTCCAAACCGGCTCATTAAAATTTGTTTTAAACCTCTAAGGCCCATGATATAAAAAAGGTTGCCGATTACTGACTTAAGGCACCTTTCTTCAAAGATGGCCACCGAATACGAACCAAGCTGCCAGTGCTGTTTTATTTTATGCATCATTTGCGTGCGATCATTGCGCTCTGAATGAAATGTTATTTCGTAGCAATGAGAGAAAACTATGATTTATGACTTCCCTTGTTGTTAGAATAAATATACTGAGGATTACGAAATACTACAATTAGGTAGGCCTTTGGACGAGGGGAATGCGGACGTGTAATCCAATTTTTAAAGGAAGACGGGAAGAGAGATATTTTACAACATTAATTAATCGACGCTTGTTGAAAATGAAAAAAACAAATAAAAAAATCAGACCCTTTTTTAGACTGACCAATTCTCAGTTTAGCTATATCCTTGTTTGATAATATGTTATCAAAAGTTATTCCTACAATAGAGTTCAGTAAGAAGTAAAGCTACAGCAAGTTTTGCTACCAAGGAATTAAAATAACCGAAGATAACAGACGCAAGAAAGGTATTATAAGTAGAATAGTACAAGCAGTGGCGCACCCAGAAATTTACTTTTGGAGGAAAAACTATTAAAGTTGTAGCCAGAATTTACATTTGAAGGATAGGGGTGAGGTTTGGAGGAGGCTGTTAGCAAAATAAGATGATTAAAAAAAGAGGTTTGCCCTCTAATACAAAGGGGAGTCCAAGCATCCTCTCCAGTAAAAAGTAGAAAATTTGATGCACATAGAAGCTATTTGGAGAATAGAGAATTTCTTAAATTTAGAGGCATCTAGAAGATATTTAGAGTAGTCTTCACTTGTCATTATTTTTTAAATTAGCTGCCTATTAGACTAAAATATATATATTTAATTCATTCAACACGTATTCAGTGCTCGATTTTATAATTTAACTTGATGTGTTTTAAGTTTTTATTAAAATTATTTTGGTTGGTGGGGGGGGGGGTCCCCATTTGACCCCACCTCCTTGGGTGCGTCACTAAATTCAGGCTAAAAAAGCTTTTCATGGCAAAAATATATGACTAACCTTGACTAGAATAAATTTGTAAATCAGGAAAATGTTCCTAAATACATTTTTGGAGCGTTGCACATTATGGATATAAAACATGGATCATTGCTGCGACTGAAAGAAACGACTATAAGCATTTGAAATATGGTGCTACAGAGGAATGTTGCACATTTCATGGATAGAGATGTATCAATGCAGAAGTGTTAGAAAGCAACCGAAGAAAGGACAGTTGGACAGTTAAACAGCAAAGAAGAGTTAACATGGTAGGCCAGCAAGCTAATCTCAAGATTGATGACCTAATGACCTAATCGCCTGTGATTAAGAATTAGCTATTACAATGATGTAAGTTTTTCAAATATTTTCACCAACGTTTTATCTTCCATTAATATAGAAAAACCTTTATAACACTAAAGAAAAGATTTACGAAGATACGTACGGCTGCGGTTAGACTGCTTCGAGAGGAGTTGGGTCTTTACGGCCAAAGCCGTTGACGACAGACGCAGACGAATTACTCAATAGCTAAACATGTGTAGAAGTCCTTTACGGCAGCCGCGCGTGGCGATCGTCTCTGTGGAAGTGTACCTTTACACCTGTCGTCCACCAAAGAGGGTACAGTAGCCCCATGGCTTCTTTGGTGCTGACTGACAGCTCACAGCTTTGTAAAGTTACCAGACCAAATTATGTATCCCTACGCCGAACTATTTGATCTGCAAAAAAAAATGTGTTTAGCAGCTGTCACTTCTGACGGTCAAAATGTAGGTATATACCTAAATTTTGAGTGTCAGAAGTCGGCTGTGAGCTGTCAGTCAGCACCAAAGAAGCCATGGGGCTACTGTAGTTATAATATTAGTAATAATAACAAACGTAATAATAATAATATATAGATAAAGTCTAATAAACTAGTTTATTTCAACCACATTCATATCTAAACTATTGCTTGCTAATAATTTTTCTCTTAGTGGCTGATAAGAGTATTATAGTTTGTTTGTACACGGTCAAACTATTGTTACAATATAATAATAAATATTATAAAATACCTAATTTATTATTATGAACCTTGATTAATCCATGTAAAAAATTAGCCTACACATTATAAAGACATAAGCTTGCGATTGGAAAATCACTGCTTGCCCAATCTATAGACAGGCACTATCACAAATAGCCTTTTAATGATTTTGACCTTGATTATAGATTATAGTTTAGAAACACTCAATGTTCCTAAAATAACCTTGGGTCGCGCAGCGTCGGTCATCTGAAGAGTAAAATTCCTGCTTTCAGCTCGTTAAGATTATCACAGGAAGACGTCACACTCTTCATATCTTCAAAATACTTCACATTTGTCGTGATTGGGAAATGGGCTTAGAAGGTTTTCTTTAATAACTTATTTTGGGTAAAACGTTTTGACACTTCCTTGTCAACATCTTTGTTCTATCGAAGTAACTTTAGGAGTGGTATAATGTTAAGTGACCATGTTTTTCTTGGCTTTTTTTTTGTGGGGACAGCTATTCTAAATCCACTGTTGAGACTCAGAGAAGGTGGTAGCAATTTAAATGGCAACCATAATCTTTCTCTTTATACATTCAAGTGTACTGTGAGATGTGGGGCATACTTCAGTGGTGGGCAAAAGATACAAACACAATTAAAAAGAAGGTTGATATAAACTTGTGTCCCATTTGACCTTGTTTCTGAGTTATACTCCAGTAATGTGGATCTGCTTAAACATATAAGAAATTCTCAAAATAGCCATCTTCGGCCTGAATGTAAGCATTGCAATTCTGTATTTTGAAAGCGTTCAGAATTCTACGACACTACTCCATTGCGTGCAGGGAGAATGGAAAAATACTTAATTAGAAAAAACACAAACCATACATATTCGGCCGAGATTTGAGCCTCTAACTCCCTATCATCAGCAGTCCTATCTATTGCGATAATATCACCTTAGACGAGTTGATTACTGAGGTGGCTTATATTAAGCGTATTAATTTATATTAATTACATTCACTATAATTTTGTTTAGGCATAATGGTTGACCTGATATACATACAACATTTTATTCCATTGAGACCTAACTGCACCATACAGTTAAGATCTCCTATAAAGCTGTAGCTATGTTCTGGAAAAACATCGCGTCATTGATATAAAATTGAATGAATTAAATCTACATTTTTTAGTATTATAGGCAGCTAATTAAAAAAAAAGACAGGTAAAGACTACTCCAAATATCTTCTAGAGGCCTCAAAATTTCAAAAATTCTCCATATGAAACATTATTTATATGGAAAAATAAAGGTTATGGGGTTTTAGATATTAACAAGACCTATTAAAAATCCCTCGTTCTTATTTTGACCTATTTTATAGTTAATTTTTGTAATATAGTATTGTAAAAACAAAAATAAACAATACGATCGCGATAAATCACGCACAGTGACATAAAAACACTACAAGGAAAAACAGAAGAATTCGTACAGTGGTAATAGCAATTAAGTTGGAAACAAACTAAACTAAATTAATTTCGATTACAGCCCTAGTGGTGGAGAAACAAGACACAAGTGCGAGGAACCAAAGAAACCAACGATCGCGCACGTGATCTATGCGGCAGCAGTGGTGAGAGGGCAATGAGTCACAGTGGTCCGCTTTCGGAAATTGTGCTATAGCCGTCTCGGGAGTACTTTATTGAAAAAAACAAAACAATAAAAATCCCATCCTTATTTTGTTGATCGCATGATATCCAATTCGCATAGTAAAAACAGGTGATATAAGAATAATTACCTGTAATTGTAGACTACATGTATTTATATTTTAGACGCATACCTCTAAGGTAACATACCAATTAAAAGAAGGCATGGAGTCTTCAAAAACTGTTAAGACGACCATGTTTATTGTTGTATTTGCGGAATACAAATATTTTTCATGGGAATGTCTGTTTTGTTTAGACTATTTTCACATTTTCCCGTATGATACAAACAAATTGTAGAATAAACATGTGATTTAATGTTGGTTTATTCTAGTCCGGTTGTACTGAGTGTCCTTTTTAATAAATTGGTTTGTTCATTCTATCCCTTAAAGAAAATTTGGGTACGTTTCCCTCAAATGATAATTAATGAGTGTAGTCAAATGTGGACTGCTTAAATGGGTAGAAAGATGCAATGACAGTTAAAAAGCCCTTAAACTAATTTCAACTAATTTAGTTGACACAATACAAAGCTACGATTCATTTAACAAATCAATTAGGTTTATGTGCATACTTTTTAACTACTTCTGCATAAAACAAATTTTATATGCTCTTTATATTAATACTTTTTAGATATTCGTCAAAGTATTAATTTCAAAATGGAGATCTGTAAAACAGGAAGTTAGCTATATATAAAAACTTTTTTTTTATTGGCAGTGTTTTTATTATAATCCATAGGTTTTTGAGGGGGTTGGAGATGGGGGTTTGAAACGCGGTGGAAAGTTTTTTACTAATAAAACTTTGTTGACAAAGGGTAAGGAAGGATGTGGAGTCCTCCACTCCACCCTCACCCCCTCACAAACACACTTACCACAAAGTAACTGCGGGTCTATGAGATGCTTGCTTGCTCTATGTAAATATTAAGAATACAAAGGCGTTTCAAGATTTCTCTCTTCGCTCACAGAAATATAGAGACGGAAGAGCATAATATATGATACAGGTAAACAAAAATATACTCTCTAGAAAGGCTAAAAAATAAAAGAGAGAGAGAGATTATAAAAATTCAAACGCTGACGTGCAGTCGAGCTGTAATAAAAATATAATAATTTTAACAACCTTTTTAACCAGCTTCGGTTGCTCTGCCGATAACAGAGAGAAAGGGGTTCAAATTAATATGGGTCGGGTGTAAATACGATGGATTTTCCAAAATAGTTTTCCAGACTTCCTCTATGCAAATGTGAGTACACTTAATCTAAATTCAACTTTCCTAATCACTAACACATTAGTAAGACGCCATGCTATTGCTTTTAACTTATAATATTGGAGAAATGCAATAGCTAGTTAGAGCTCTATATTATGTTTTAAAAGTAGTTTCTTAAAAATAAAAATAAAATTTAATTTGCAAATATAAATATTTTTTATAAATCAAGTTATCTATTGAGTGTTCCTTTTGACAATATCCGATTTATTTGTCAATGTTAGAGGTTGAACTTTGTTTGATTCGTGTTCAAGTGCAAAGAATGTGTGTGTTGACAGAGAAAGAGAGAAAGACCGCGTGCGAGAGAGAGAGAGAGAAAAGGAGGTAAAGAGTTAAGACTTTGTGTACTCAGGAGACTCCAGTACGTGTTTACTTCACCCACATGTTAATGTGATTCATTCCTAGGTGGTCTCTCTCTTTACCAGACAGCGCGAGCGCAATACGAGTCCACAAACAACAGTACCTACCTTTTGAATTCTTTTGTTGAGCCCTTTCTTCCCCTCCTATCTCAGTCCCCTCTCTACACACTCTTTAACACCACCACCTTCCATAACCTTCTTCAACCCAACACACACACACACACAAGTTAACTTTTGCGTAGCAATCAACTCTTGCGGAGTCGTTTACTCGGTTAATTGCTGTACAGATATGTTCATGGAAATACAAGTATTGAAGATATTAAAGAGGTGTGAAGTTTTAAAAAGCTCAGCTCATGATGCATTTTTTTTCGTTTCCAGATTTTTGAGCCTGATAATGCCCGCTTTGGTGGTCTCGTGGTCTAAAGGCGTCACTATCGCAATGTACTAGATTGCCAATGACGTGGAGATTGAGGTTTGAATCCCAGTCGGGTGTATCGAGTTTTTATTTTATTTTATTAAATTTACCTCCAGTCAAATATGGGTACATTTCCTTTTAATTTGACCTTCATAATTACTATCAAATTTGTGTAAATAATCGGTTACCTCGAACTGATATAAAGACGCACTGCATACACATACACACACACACACACATTGTAATTACCAATTTGTAAATAATCGGTTACCTCGAACTGATATAAAGACGCACTGCATACACACACACACACACACACACACACACACACACACACACACATTGTAATTACCAATCGTCAGTTCATTGAGGATGGGGTAACGCACATATTTAAATAAATACGCGATGTGTGAACTGTTCTAAAACTGGCTAATTTAATGACATGAAATTAGTATATACAAAACTTAACGTCATCAAGTCGGAATGATTCTAACTCCTTAGACAATGCGGCCCACTGGCGAGTGGAAAATAAATTATTGAATAGTCTTCGAATATTGAGTGGATATTTTTTTCACTGCCACATTAAATATTTATAATTGTTATTTGAAAACTTTATGTATTTATATTTTGTTACCATATGTATTTATACTTCGTTCCGTTTTAGTTAAAATTATCAACTTCTACATTATAAATTGAATCACATGCATCATAAATTATAATAGTTTAAAAAATCATATAATAGATTTGATTTTTTAAAGCGTATAATAGACTTTTATAAAACCGCTAATTCTAATAACAAATGGAAATAATCGTTAAGGCAAATGTTCCCATGGAATAATTAATGTTAAGCAGAATTTTACTTTAATATATCAGACAATCGTTTAATCATGCGGCGTATTTTTAATTATCCAACTCTTGCTATAAAATAAAGCTATAAATAACGACTCAATTTGAACGCGCTTGTCAATGACAGACTAAAAGAAAAGTAAAAAAAAGTAATAATCGTAAACCAAAATATGTAGTCGCATTGAATTTTATTCCCAGGAGGAAAAAAAAACTTTTCATTGAATCTTAGTAAACTTATGTGTCTGACCAAATGTTGCAGTTTACTCTTCATCATCTTTATGGTGCGTTGAAACTGGAGTAACATCGTAAAATAAAAAACTTATTTCTTTTTTTTTCTCGCACTGGTTTTTACACAATGTTCACCTTTCCACTTGCATGAAATATCGGTTTGTTTCTTTGTCTAGTGAATTGTAAGGAACAGCAAGTGATGTAATTGTGGAAAAGTTGCTTTAATATATTTCTCTCCTCGTATTCTGTCGGTGGTTTGGAACGGTCTGTTTACTATGAATGTTGGTGCGCCTGTCTTGTGAATAATGAACGCCACCTGGTTTGTAAAGAACGCTAGATGGTACAAACATTTTATATTCCAGTGTTGCCACTAGAGAAAAAAAAGTTGATACATATATATATATAATTTTACACACACGTATAAACCCATTTTAATTGAAGCGTTTTAAAATAAATACCTTTTTTTCTGTTTTTGTTCGTTTGTGCATTTGGCATGTTTTCAAAGAGCTGTAAAACCAATTTGTTCGTCAAGCTCGAATCGTTGTGAAAGTTATCCAAATTTCAGGTTTATCTAGCATGGCTTGCCAGTGATTGGGTGGGAGGTCAGAGTTCGAATTACGGCTGAGTGTACTATTCTTTATTTTCCCAACTGGCATTCCTTTCTCCCTTCTACAAAAATGGTCAACTTATTTAAACCAATTAAATAATGTTAAACGTTTTGATTTAGCTTTGTGATAACACATTTTTAGTTTATTTTGAGGTAAAAACTTGAATAAAGCCGGTTGTTTCATACATAAATCGTCTTACTCTTTTGAAATGAATAAAGTATGTTCTAAGTTTTAGTATTTCCTATTTGCCTGATACCAAACAGCAGTGTTAATGTAATAATATACTATAATTTTTTTACTTTAAAACAATTGGGAAGCTTAATTAAATATACGTTACAGTAGGTTTAATGTATGTTTTTTAATTTTATTCGCTTATTGTTTTGCACACTGTACAAACTACATAGTACTGAATTTATTCATTCCTTAGCTATCATTATGCTTCATACAATACTGTACAGTACTGCAATTAGAAGTTTGTAATACGAATGCTTGATGTGCATATTCACAAAGAATAAATTATCTACAAACAACACGATTTAAAAAAATTCCAAGTAACAGATATTTTATAATAACCGACATTTTGTAATCCCAAAGGTAATTACGCTATTAATTAATCCGCCTCAATTCAGTGAGAAAGTATCGATCGCTACCAGGCCAAATTGCTTAAAGTATAATGATGTATGTAGTTTTTTTGGAAATACGATATTTTGTATAATACAATACTCCCTTTTGCTCTTCTACTATAACCACTCTTTGTTATATCATTGAGAAAGAAGGTAAAGTAAACTACAAAAACTTCTAAGGTAAAGAGGAAAGCTCGCTGCTAGATCTAAATATCTTTAAAAAATTTGTTGTAAACTTACCAAAAAATTACTATCCTTGTTAGAGGAAAGCTAAATCTAAATCCCTTTTTCATCAAGCCTAGTCTTATATCTCCGCAAACATGCTTAAAAATTCGTTTAAAATTACCTATTGTAATAAATATTCACAAATTTTTATTATATTAATAAAACTCAAAAGTATAGGGTTATTAAGGAAAATGATCACTGTTTGAATCTTTCGAATTTATTTTGGCATGAACAATATTTTGAAATAATGTATCGTAGAAATGAAATATTGTGTTAGAGCTGAACGCTCACGTGGTAATTTCTCGCCTACTGAGGCGCCCCTTTATGAGATTTCGCTGTTTATGGTTTTCTTGGACTTTTGATAGTTGAAGTACCGATACATATAAATGTACTTGAAAGCAGTTCGTAATAAGCTGTCCGAGTAATATAATCTCATTCACTTACTATGGAGACTGCGTACGAAGCTATAAACTGCAATAAGTACACACACTACTTGGACTAAAGTAATTAAAGGTGCAGAAGACTTGATTGAAGGATGCAATAAATGTACTAGCTTCCACACTCCTCTCCAAAGGTATTAAAAAAAGGACTCGCGTGGACAAGGTTGTTTTAATATTGATCATGTCTACGAACGCACACTCAGACAATCACAGGGATAACCTTGGTTCGACTACAACGTGCAGATATAAACTCAACTCAAATTACCGATACCTTAGAATGAATGAATGGAACTTATGTTACTATAACCCTAAGGGGGGAAGGAAAAAAGTGTTTGCTCCTTCTTTTTATAACAACAGTTTTTTTCAGCCAAAATAATTGAGTAATATTTCAGTAGTTACGTTTAGTCTAATTTTCAACACAAAAGGTTCTTGAATATTTGTAATTAGCTGGTTTAATTTAAAAATAAACTTTAAAAATAAAGATAAAATATCCTGTACAAATTCCAATAGGCTCATGATATATTAAAAATCTGTCGATTTTAATATGTTAAGATTGTTAAAATAAATGTATATACTGAAATAATTTTTTTTTTACTTTGTTTACAAATGTTTTGTTTTATAAAAACCGAAAGAAGCTACCTAAACTTACGTTCCCTGACACCCCATCAAAAAATCTTTCTAGTTCGCAAATTGTTTTCAAATAGAGAATGTTGAGTGATTCGGAAATCACTCCAATTCACTTACTATTTAGGCTTAGATTTTGTTAACAACTTGTAAACAAATTTGTCTCTAATTGAAGAAAACACCATACTCCAGTTTCACGAAAAATTTAATCGTACCTATGATTTTGGTTTAATGTATATCTGAAAGAATTAATAGGGCCTATAAAACATCTAGGAATTGTTTTTAAGTTGTTCGTTCAGTTCGGTTCATGTTTGTATGTCTCGTAACATATTCTATCTCGCTACAAATGAACACGCCTGTGGTAGATTACATTATTGACGAGAAGCTGTTCAGCTCCTTGGTATGACTATAACGTTTACTGCTGCTGGTGTGATACTCGTCTCTGTGGTTACTGTACTGCTGCTGGTGTGATACTCGCCTTTGTGGTTACTATACTGCTTCCGGTGGGATACTCGCCTCTGTGGTTACTATACTGCTGCTGGTGTGATACTCGCCTCTGTGGTTACTATACTGCTGCTTGTGTGATACTTGCCTTTGTGGTTACTATACTGCTGCTGGTGTGATACTTGCCTTTGTGGTTACTATACTGCTGCTGGTGTGATACTCGCCTTTGTGGTTACTTTACTGCTGCCGGTGTTATAATCGCCTCTGTGGTTACTGTACTTCTGCTGGTGTGATACTCGTCTCTGTGGTTACTATACTGCTGCTGGTGTGATACTCGCCTCTGTGGTTACTATACTGCTGCTGGTGTGTTACTCGCCTCTGTGGTTACTTTACT
>CABFOW010000486.1:12805-44207 GCA_902141385.1 Timema californicum | reverse complement strand
TGTGTGTGTGTGTGTGCATGTGTGTGCACGCGCGCAACTGAACCACTTTGTACATCACTGTGTGCTCCGGCCACAGCCTCATCACGTCCCTTGTCCACAGCTCTATCGGAGGTTGGATCAAGATTGTGCGACTTAACCTAATTACACCTCCGAAAAATATTACACATTCTTTGTAATTATTTTTACGATGCTAATAGATAGTCTTGAATTGGTGGTGGTGGTGGCTGTCGGGAGGAAGGAAGAGTGGAGGGGGGGGGCGAGAATTTCATCATCATTAAAATAATAATAATAAAAACCACGTGAATAGAGAGCTAGAAAAACTTCCTTTCGATATCTTTTATATTACACAAAAAACTAAATTAACAATCTTAAGCAATATAGTTTAATAATATGTTGTAAGAGTTTAATGTTTCATTTTTAAAAGCATTGGAATAAGCGTTTTTTTTTTCAGTTCGTTTGCCAGGAATCGATAAAATGAAACTATTTATGGTTTATTTTTCTTATTAAAGATGGATTGTCAGATCACGTAAAGCCATTTTGCATTATTTTTAAGTGTAAAATAAAATTATAGAACCAAAACAAAACCATTTGAAGTAAATGATGGTAGAGAATTTTATTTTTCAAAAATAATGGTTGGGGTTTGATCTTGCTATTTTGATAGTGCCCAAATAGATTAAGGTAAAATGCAACTTATTAAAAGTTTCTTCCTTATATATTAAATATGTGTTTCATTTGAAGACTCTTTTTTTAGAGGGAAATGGAACACAGTGTTTTCTAACTCACAGTAAAAAATAACATGTGCTTCTTTTGATCAATTATTTTTGATCATAAATAAGTCTTCATTTTAATGTGTGATAAATAAATAGTGAATATTGTAAGCAGTTTTGGAATTTAAAATAATGAATACTTTAATCTATATATTTATTATATACACATTGCCAGGCATATAATATTTCTACAAAAGTTTCATTGGTGAAATGTTTGTTTTCCCTTTCACAGTGATGAATTAATGGTCTGGGGCTGTATGTTTTTTCTGTTTTAGATTTAAATTAGTGTATAGATCATGTGGTAATGTAATGAGTCGGTTCATAAAGCGCGCGTTAAATCCCTCAAATAAACAAAAAGGAAATTAACTATTTGAAAGTGGCTAGCCATTCCATGCTGTGATATTAAACCAAAACACATTGATAAGTAAGATGTTAAAGATATATTTTTTTAAAACTATCGTTTTTTTTAATATATATCTATATTTTGTCCTGCACTGTTTTTTTAATACCCATTATATCCGCATATTTGTGTGGTATTCTACATAGATCTGACTCACACATACACTCACACACACGCACATACACTGCGCGGTAGACATCACACACACATCTACACTCATACATTATCATGAACACATTCGGATAGTCGAGGCAATGCATCATTTTTCTCCAGAAAGTAACAGAGAAAAGAAGAGAACCTGTTTTCTTCAGCCGTGTAAAAGAGATGATATAAAACACATTAGTAGTTATTACGCATGTTCACATCGTATATATTTTAAGAGGTAGTGACATTGGTTACAAGTATTTTACTTGGAAGGTCTGGTTACAGACTTGTAAGGGGTCAACCTCCCGAATTTATTGTAACCACACTAACAACACTATAAAATATTGCTGTGATTTTGAAGAGAGAGAAAAAAAACTCTGCACCTATTGTAAACTTCAATAAAAGTATTTGGCACTCGTATGTAAATGTATTTATTGCTAAATGTCAGCTTCACTGAAATAGTTCTTGTTAGAAACAAAACAAGTCACTGTCTCTGAAGTAATTAATTTACATATGATCGTACAGATTTAATATCAGATAAACTAATTTTATTGCTCCGTTGATACAAATTTGACATACTCAACCATGAAAAGACTTATGTAATAAAACAAGATATAATCTAATTCATTTTCATTTCTATTCAAGATGCCGTGTAAAGATTTAAATGATATCGTTTCTTATGCGTGCATAGAAGTCACTCGTGTGTTATTTAAGGCTGAGTTTGTAAAATCAACAAATTGTATATTTTCTAAACTATTCATAAAGACAAAGCAAAATCATTTTGCAGGTCCCGAATGTTTTGCAACATTTTAATTTAGTAATGAATTTAAATACTCATTTAATTGCAATTAAAATAGATTAAGTCGTGGGGTATTGAAACATTAATTTTAGAGCATTTAATGTTAACTTTAAACAAATGATAATAGCATATTACTTATAACAGAGCTGATCTATTTACTAAACACACAGCCATGACTGTTGGTATTTGGATAACAAAACGAATTCATGACCAATTTAAATTCTTTAACTAAACTAAGGTGCTTTAAGGTAAGACTGAAGGAAACGCAAAATTCTGCCATTTTAAAAATTCAATGAAATCAAAGACAAAACCAGTTCGGGACATGAGTCTTGTTCAGGGTACGAATGGTTAACATAATATAGTACAAAAGTTCAGGTTATACAAGCCGTGAATTTCATCTCTCCGGATAGATGAAGGCATAATTCCTAGAAATTCATCTTCACCATCCTATTTATAGAGGTTATAATTATTATTTATAAGGTGTTGTGTCGTCCGACAGGTTCATTCCTTTTGTTAGTGAACTTTGACCGTCAATGCACCCTGTTCTCTGCCTTCTCTTTCAGCTCCCAGAATTTTCTTCTTTTCTTCAAGTTATCCGTTATTTGAATCCTCCTTATTCCTTAGCTCCTTTTTCCTTCAATCTTTCCTTATATGACCTTGTGCGCAAGACAGCCTCTCCCAGGCATGTGTTCAATCCAGTTTGTTTTGCACAGAAGAATCACATCCAAATGGGTTCTCTTCTCACCCACTCTTCTTAACAATTCTTCATTTGTTCCCCTGTCTGTCCGCCTGATCTTCTGAACACGTCTAGCACCACAGTTCATGGATTTATAAATACTCCATACATGTGTTCAAAATGTAGCATTTCATCAGTCTCTTCCCCAGTTCCAAACTCAACTTTCTGGACATTAGTCACCTCTTTTGGTTGAAAATTATATAGCCTAATTTACCGTAGTGTTATCTGGCATCATATCACTCTAACCAACTTACTACCTATTTAACTTACTCTCTATCATTAAGAAACTCGAAAGTTTGCGTAAGCTCGCCATTTAACCTTACCTTAAGACACCTCCATGCAATCCCTAATCGGACACCCAACCTCCTTTAAATCAATTTTAACATTATTTTATCATCGACGTTTTGGTGTACCAAGCGGTCTTGTATCTTCAGGTTTCCCAACTAACATTTGGTGTACACTACTATTATCGCCCATACGTGACAAATGACCACCTCACCTCAGCCTGCGCACCTTTATAACCTTAAGTGTAGGGAACGGTTGTTAAGGGCAGTGGTTTTGCAGTTTTCATAGAAAAACCTTCTATTTTTTTCTTTTCAAAATAAATAAAATATTGCTCCGATAGAAACATATATTTTAGTTTTGTTCACATTGTGATATCAACAGTTGTTGAATTTCTGTCATGAACATAGCGGCATTTGATGATAAACTTTTTAAACGAAGAGAAAAAGTCGTCATTAAATTCCAGGACAACCTTGACGGATATTTAACAACGGTTTAGGTCACCATTTGTATAAAATTAAACTGTATGTTCCTACTGGAGGAATATTTTATTTATTTTGACCAAAAAACTTTAAAAAAAATACTGTCCTTAGCTTGCGTCCCCTACACTCCCACCTTAATACGGTTAAGGATACATAGAAACCACAAAGTTCTTCGTTTATGAAATTCTTTTCACTTTTCTCGTTTGTTCATCCCTTTTAGGTACAAATTAATACCTTTCTCAGCATTTTGTTATCAAAATCCCCCCCTCCTCCCACTCTAACTCCCTCCAAAAAGCACAACAATTAAGGTACATTGAGTAATGTGGTGATTGTATTTTGTCTGAGCGCTCTCTTTGTCTCTGGTTCAGTGTTAACTTTGTTGTTGTCAGGTATCACAGCCCTCATTAGTCTCATGGATGTCGTGCGTTTTTGTTTGTTGTTTTTGTTATCTATGACTAAAGGGTTAGGGGATGATGTTTAGGGTGTTTAATATTCTCAGCAGAGATGCAAGGGTTGCAGAGGCTGCGGGTCGGATGGACTTGGAATACGAGATTGTTTTATTTTGAGGTGAATAAAGTTGACTAAATATAGCTTAGCTAAGAATTAAAAAATACGACGTATGTGCGATAATACTAGAATATGTGTTATTGTAATAGTTAATTTTGCAGTGTTTTAATGTCTTGGGTGACCTGGCGGTCTAGGGGTAAGGTTTCAGACTTCTGTGCTGGCGGCCGGGGTTCAATCTTCGGTCCTGGCATAGATTTATCTGATTACCAAACCCTTCCTTCACCTCTGACAAGACATCTTGTGAATGTGGGGAATGCCAGGCCTCCACCGTGGTTCGGATTCCACGTTAAACTGTAGGTCCTCCATTTCATCTCACAATCACCCTACCATTACACATTAGCGTAAGTGCGTATAACCCGAACGGGTAGTAAGACGAGGTGCTAAAAATAATAATTAATATTGTAAAATACCTATGTTTCACACCATGCAATTTCTAAAATATGGGACATTTACGGAACACATACGCGTTGGGGTTGAAACTCTCAAAGTAAAATTAAATACGGGATGGGTGGTCGGTCACCTTTGGTATACCTTGATACGCATTGGAGGGAACGTTAATAGTAGTTTAAGACAGGGTTGCCAGTTCTCAAGTTCCTTGCGATCAGGGGTTAGCGATATTAGAAATATCTTAAATACACTTATATTTTGTCCTGGGAGTTGGTGTGTATCAAAGCAGGAAGTAACTTTAGCCAGTCTCATCCCTCCCACCTATTTTATACAAATAAATAGGCAGTATACCCATGTACACCATTTGCGTNGTGATTACTTTGATTTACAACCTGTATGTTTGTATTAATTGCATTTTTCATGTATTAATTATAATCACTTGGCAGCAAAACATAGCTCTCTCTCGTCGCAGTTGGCTGTGATGTCCGAGAGCTCGCTATACTAATGGTCGCTAATATGTAGCTCACGCTTGCTTCCACACGTCCATCCCGGACTCGTCCTTAAAATATGAGTTAAGAATGACCCTAAGCACGGGATGAATCCTGGATAGCTTGTTGGTAGATCATTGTCGTGGTTTAGCCAAAGATCCCTGGTTTGATTCCCATGTTCAGGTGTCATATTTAACTAATTTAAATGAATTAAGTAATCTTTAATTGTAACTAGATTTAAAGGATTAAATTTACGTTTCCTCTACTATGGCGTAGAGTAAAATTTTCATATGAAAAGCCTGTTTTGAAAAAAAAAATTGCGGCCAAAATAGACATAATGTAACTATTTTCTTAGTGATATTTTAAAGGTATTGTTAATATATTTCAAATAAACAGCTCTATCTTATAAAGTGAGCTTACGTATGAATACGTGAAAGTTGATCTTGGAACTTTTTTCTGAAAACTGGGTTGTACATAATTAATATCCAATTATTGTTTTAAAGTTGTAATATACACCTATACTACAACGTAGTTTTAAAAATTGGTCAAATGTAACAAAGTGTTTTGACTTGCAACCAATCATGGTGCATATACTCTAGCATGCATTTGATTTTTATTTATAACTCTTCACAAATAATAAACTTAAATTAAATCCTGATTTAAAAAAACTACATATAGACAAGCTTCGGTGGCCGCATAGTCTAACGCGCTACTTTCGTGTTAGATTAGACTGCCGATGACGGAAATATCAAAGATTAAATCTTGATCGAGTGTACTAAGGGTGGTTTTCCAAAATAGTTGTCCACACAAATGCGGGTACACTTCCTTTGAATATAACTTTCATAATTACAAAAACTCTTAGCTTAATTAGTACATAGCTATGAAGCAGTGCTAAAAAACATATAAAAAACACATAGATATGGATTCGTGTTGTTTTAGTTAAATTTAACGTACTAAAGGAAATATCAAAACTAACTTTGAAAGTAAATTGTGCCATATTATTACTCTTTATTTACCGAAGAAAATCAGGGGTAAATAAAATAACTCGTTGAACTACCTAACGGTGAGTCATGAGATCGATTTTGTGGAAGAAAGGGATAGAGAGAGATATCTAACTCGGCAGTAAAAAAAAAAAAAATGTAGGACGATATGGCTGCAATTTTTTTTAAATCTGAATACCTTTACTAAGAATCAGATGAAACGTGTGTTGGATAATACTTGGATCATTTTGATTATTTATCGATTTTTTCCATCTTGGTGTACTGAGAGTGATTTATTGCCCCTTAAATGGTTCCCAACTCTTCCTTCACGCATAAAAAAACCTCTTTCACGTTAAATGTATTCATTTTAAGCTTTTTTAAGGTGTGTGGATTTGACGATACAGTCCAATTTTTATAGAAAGAGATTTGCTTATCTGCCAGCTAAAAAATATGTTACTAGATATACTTACACGTTTATGTCAAGCTATATGATCTGCAGCGGCTACTTTTGATAGATAATATCAATCAATACCTATAAAATAATACTAATAATTTAATAAAATGTTATAATTTTTAGCTGAAAATTTTGTTGTGTGCATTTTATCAAGGTTTCTTTAATTGAAAATTAGATGGTATTTGTGTCAAATATTTAAAACAAAAGTTCTTCGTTTTGTTAATATTTTACCAGTTTATACCATCAACACTCAAAATAGTACGTTTGATTAAAGTAGTGTCCATCTGAATCTTTGGAACCATCCACTTAAAACGAAAGTTCACGAAGTTATCCATCCACCTATCGTGTTGGTCCGGCACATCGGTGATAAAGCTAACAACATTTTGGTCCCGAGACGGTTGTGTTGGCCTCACTGCAAGCGGTGTCCTCACAAAGCCAAACACTCGAGTGTTTAGGAAAAATACCATCTCTGTCTTTGTCTGGAGTGGTCCAGGACTCTCGACGAGTTTGTCTCTGTGTTTGTATGTTTGTTTGTTTGTTTGTTGAGCCATCATGAGTGGACACACCCCTCTCGCCTAGGAACAGGGGTGGCCATCGCCACATGGGAGTCATTTGTCAACTGACGAGCACGTTAAAAAAATATATATTTAGCGTTGTGTCTTACTAACCGTTTGGGTTATGCTTCTATGTACTAGGTACGGTAATGTGTGTGATATGTGTGTGATGTGACTTTTCCCTCCACTTACTCTGCTTTTACAATATCAACCCTGCAAATACTTTATTTTAATTTTTTTAAAGCACCGCGTCTTACTACCCATTCGGGCCATACGCTTAAGTACTAATGTGCTAGGGATTATAAATGTTTAATTTAGAGGAAGTACACCCGCATCGTCGTGGAGGGAGAGTGGAAAAACATTTTGGAAACACCACCCTCATTGCACCCTACCGGGATCGTACCCCAATCTCCCCATCTTCGACAGTCTAGTCCAACACAAGAGTAGTGCGTTAAAACACGCAGCCACCGAAGCGGGTCAGCAAGCACGTTAAATAAGAGAGTGGTTTTAAAAGCTTTGCCCCCCCCCCCGATTTGGCGGCCGCGTGGTATAAAGCGATATACATACACATATACATACTGGACTGCTGATAATGGGGAAATTGGGGTTTGAATCTCGGTCGGGTGTACTGAGAGTGTGTTTTTTTTTTTACAAAAGCGTTTTCCATTCTTCCACAACGCTAATGCAAAAATGAGTGTTTGGGAACACTTTTAAAACCGTGTATATAAATATACGTTACCGTGGATTCCTACCTCTGTTGAAAAACAAGAGCATAAATGAAATGTGGTCACGTGAGGAAATCTAAACCAATTATAATAGCTCAGCGCTGAGTGTCTTTAGGCATTAGTAGAAACAGAATCTCAGCGCTGTCAGCGCTTCTACTTACATTTGGTGCGGAAGACAACCGTCTCTATCAGTGCGCGTGTGTCTAAAACAACATATTCAATACGCGCATGGGTATATAAACCGTTCTATTGTCAGCTCCGAAACCAAGTACAGTAGATTCTTGGTAGTTTGAGATAAGGATCCGCCTGGTGCAATTTCTTTTACATAAGATAAATGATGTATGATAACGTGGGTAAACAACGATCATATGTAAAAACACAGACAATCAATTCTTAAGATTTTTATACGTAGGCCTATATATTTACGAAATATTATGTGTGTTTTCTAATAACATATGAATATTAATAAATAATTAATATGGGCATATACTCTTATTAAATAATTTTCATGCTTAAAAATGTGTTAACATTAATAAAGAATTCCTGCTATTTCACGTAATTCAAGTTTTCGATATTTCTAGATGGACCCGTCTCCACTCTGCTCAAACAATTGAGACTATACTGCAGCTAAGAATCTGGTTGGTCATCAACTAAATGACAACGTGTCTACGGTCAGGAGCATTCCGAAAGGACTTTCAACAAAACTATACGTTATCGTCGTGATCCGGCCTTTTTAATTCTAGCAAATATAAATCTAGAATAAAATACAACGTTGTTATCAACGAATTAAAATCTGGTTCTTTAGCAGCAACAGCAAAGTCATACGTCGTTTAGGAAAAATGTATTTAAGTTTTACTGATGCTCATGAGACCTCTTAAGGGCCCATAAGCATTTCTACGATTGCAGGTTCATTTTTTAAATTAAATATGAAAGGAACTAAATAAATTAATATTAAGGATTCACCTACACAAGATAGTCTTTAACATTTATTGCTAGATACAATATAGAAAATTTTCATTCGTTCTTTTAAGCACTGCATTTTTATTAGCACCGCGTCTTACTACATGTTCGGGCTGTACGCCTATGCACTAATTACACTAATGGGTTAGGGATTAAGAAGGTTTAATTGAGAGAAAGTGCACACACACACAAGTTTGCATGATCATATTTTAATATTAAATGTCTATGCGATGGTAGTAAGCGCTTTAAGCTTTGAGGGAAGACCAGGAACGGCTAAGTCCCTTTCAAACAACCCACCAGGGATCCAATCAACCTCCAGAAAAGTGTTTTCCGACCAGTGGTACGTGGGTTCGCTACTACCGGCCCGCGAATAAATTCTTAGGTTTTTTTTCACTGCGTCTCACTATCCTTTTTTCGGGTTCCACTGCTTTAGGATATGACTAACTTATTATAATATTTATATATTTACAGGATAATATCGCTTAATATACGGATACACAACAACTGAACATATACTAATAATATGCTGTTTGGGGAACTGTATTATACCCGATACCACAGAGCAACACTATCGACTCTCTAAAGCAAATATCGGCAACTGGTCTATCTTCAGTCGATTGCATAAGAAAAACTACATCATTGCGATCTTTTGAGTCTTCTAAACTTGCAAATAAATCAATTAATTTATAATAATATTTTAGTGTGACCAAAATTACCTTGATCATTCACAATCAGTTATAAGATGTCACAAGAAAATTAAACAGTTTAGTATGAAAATGCACATTTTATTTATTATATATTGGTTTCTAGCTAGGTGGGTACATACATATTTAAGGAAGATTTTTCTTTAGCACTCCGTCTTACTACGCATTCGGGTTTTACGTTTATGTATAAATTACGCTAGTAATTTTAGGAATGAGGAAGGATATATTTATAGGAGGTATTCCCGTATTTGAAGGTTGAATTAAAGAAATAAATATAGAATGTGTTTAAAAATAAAGAGTCAAAAAGTAGAGTGTAGAAACAATGGGTGATCGTGGTACCTTTGATAAGTTCGATCGATAATGTCGATCGTCGCTAAAAATTGTGGTCAACCCCTGTTAAATTGGAATCGCACGCAAGTTTCATAGATTAGTAGGCAGAGGCTCTACCGTGGGAGGTTCATATACCAAGTTCCTCCCTCTAACACTTGGTAAACTGTGATATACCCAACACACCAGTGGTTTTCAACCTGGGTTACGCGTACCTACGGGGGTATGTCACATCTAAGGAGTTAAGCTAAATTTTATATATATATATACACACATTATTTCATAATGCTAAAGGAATTGTCAAGGCCATATATAGTGCTAACAGCAAGAATACTGTACCTTAAGGACAGGTGATCTGGGGCCACAATTTTTATTTTGGATGTAGATTATAAAATATAATTATATAGGGCCTATTAAGCTTGCATTATGCACCAACAAATTTTGGGGGCACAAAGTTGAAGAGAAATTATATCTGAGGGTACGCGAATACCACTTCAATATACGATGACATTTCTAAAGGAATCGAACTTGGGTCCCTCGGACTGGTAGGCATAAGCACTACCGTAACATGAGTGTGTGCACATATGTTATAGAGTCATCTGTCTACCATTTGAGGAACTGTGTTATACCCAATTCCAAAATGCTACTCTCTTTACCTTCTGACCGAATCGAACTTGGGGGCCACCTTAGACCGGTAGGCAGAAGAAGCCCTACCGTAAGATGAGTGTGTGCATATATGCTATAGAGTCCTCCGTTGGTGTTCCCGTCTCCCCTAATTGATGCACGACTAGGTGTATAATTACCATCCTCAAGTCAGGAACAGCAATTACAATAATCTCCATATTCATTCATTATACAGTTATTGTATTGTAAGTATCTTGCCACACCTTGAGACTATTTAGCATCAAGTTCCCCATATGAGCATGGGTGCATATTGTTTGACGAGGTGGTTGATGGTCGTCGGTTTTACTCAGAAAAATATTTGTTTTCATGGGGCATTTTTTTTTTATGGTTCTTTTGAACTTTGGGTGGGGCTAATGACCTCAAAGACTCTCGCTGAAGGTGACAAAACAATATTTTATAATAAAGTTCATCCTGAAATAAAACTTATCCAAAGTATATAATAACTTATGTGGCTGGTTATCCACAAACATTTCCAAAACATTACTTATTACATCAAATGAAATTTAAAACACAAATAAATGTAAAATCACTAACACATATTTACACACATTTCAATATTTTGATACTTCTCCACTTTATTGAAGTGTGTGTGAATATTTGTTAGTTTACTTTTATTTATAGTTTATTTTTCTAGTGTTTTATCGTTTTATTCATTACATTTTCAACACAAGGTCTTGATCTATATTGAAGACATAAAAAGTTTAGTTAAGATAGAGGGAGATAATTCGTATTCGCTTAAAAAGAGGATGGATAGACACATTTCAAAGTGATTTAACTAACATATGATGAACCAAATTTTGAATGCCCCCTTCTCCACCCAAGTAGGCCTACATTTAGACGGGATTTGATCACATTATTAGCTACCAACTTTCTAACCTAATTAAAAAGAATTAGGGGGAAGGGACGGAATGGAGCGAGTAAAAAAAATTGTAGAAAATTATATCCATTCCAATGGAATGGATCACTTTGTAGCCTTCCGAGTGAGAATCTAATCCTACACATTTTTATCTACCGCAGAAGCAAATCACGTTTTTGGATACTGTTTTAATACATCTTTTCTAGATAATTATAACATTATTTTAATACAACCTTCATCGGTGGGCGCCCGGATAAAGGCGTCATTCTACTCTTGTCTGATCTTCCGGTGACTGGACACTTAGATCTTAAATTACTTCTGAACATAGTGATGTGTTATTCCTTAAATTCTTTCAGCTTCTGCTTTCACGCCAATTTTGTCACATTTCCTATAAATTTTAACTTCCTCATCCCTAAACCATTAATTCCACTAGCTGTGGATATCCTAGGTGGGTAGTAAGGTGCGAAAAAATTGTAAAAGTAAAACACATCTAAAGTATTATTATTATTAGCACCGCGTCTTACTACCCGTTCGGGTTATACGTACTTACGCTAATGTGTAATGGTAGGGGGATTGTGAGATGAAATGGAGGACCTACAGTTTAACGTGGAATCCGAACCACGGTGGAGACCTGGCATTCCTCACATTCACAAGATNGCATTCCCCACATTCACAAGATGTCTTGTCAGAGGTGAAGGAAGGGTTTGGTAATCAGATAAATCTTTGCCGGGACCGGGGATTGAACCCCGGCCGCCAGCATAGAAGTCTGACACCTTACCCCTAGACCACCAGGTCACCCATCTAAAGTAATTTCAGTGTGTATGCTTTTATTTCAATGCTACCGCATGCGAGGATGCTCGCAATTTTTTTTTTCATAATCGTGATAAATAACACCTGGACACGGGAATCGAGCCCATGACCCTTGGTTTAGTTCGTCACTACTCTACCACTAGGTTATTCAGGGTTCATACCATGCTCTTGAGTCATTCTTTGCTCATAGTTTAAGGCAGATAGTGGACCCAGGGCACGGGACGAATCCTGGGTAGCTCATTGGTAGAGTTTTGGATGAACCAAACTCAAGGTCACGGGTTTGATTCCCAGATCTAGGTGTAATTTATCCAATCTACGAATATGACACTTGAAACGGCTACGTCCGTGACTTTTAGGTCATTTTCATCTCACAAACTTCGCTATTCATGTACAATATCTTATTCAATCTTTATCTTTCTCCTTATCACAAATTAATATTAAAAAAGAAGTAAATTACATGATAACGTTCTAATGGGATTACTTCACAGCAGCCGATTAAACGACCCAACCTGATCTGACGTAACTATGGGTGTGTGAGTTCGTTCATGCTTTTATTTATAAATGCGTTAAAGTAATGTTTGAGGAGAAATTATATATATATATATATATATATATACTCATAAGCCTATTATTATTGCTGATTTTTTAATACAATATATTGAGCCGTATCAAAGTAAACATTGATAACACTAATAAATTAGAGATGATATGTTATCAATAATTTGTAAATTTTTCATACACAATCTACAGTATTAATATATTTAATTTAATTTTGTATTTTACATTATGTCTTATTTAGAATATAGTTATTATCATTGTATGATGCTGTTCAAAATATTATGCAACCAGATATAATAACTGTATACTCTATAGAGTTTTGCTTTCATTTTTTTTCTTTATCCAAGATAAGGTTCTTACCTATGGTGATCTGACTTTAAGAAAATTATATATCTACCAGGTCTAGAGAGAATCATTTAGATACAAAGTTGAAAAATTACTTCTTGATACGAGACTCAAGCCCGGTAACGTTGACTTTCAGGCTCAATTTTCTTGTACAGGTGTAATTTTTTTTAAACATATTTTCTTAATTTATAGCTATGAACGGCAATTTTCCATGCAAAATATTAATTCAAGTCTAATTTAGATTGGAAAAAAATATTTAAGATCGGGAAAAAATATTTAAGATCATTAGTACTCTACTTAATCCTCACATATTTGTACGTCAAATCAAGTAATGTGGTCACTTTCGATAGATATTATAAATAGCCAATAAACCCAAACAATCAATGTTGCCCACAAAAAAAGTGTTGTATTTTCAAAAGGTTTCTTCCTACCAGATATATAATATACATTCTATTGTGTCTTTAAGAATAATAATAATAATAATAATAATAGGTAATCTTTTGGTCTATGGGTAAGGTGTCAGGATTCTGTGTTGGGGGTCCGGGGTTTAATCCTCGGTACCGGCACAGATTTATCTGATTGTCAAACCCTTCCTTCATGTCTGAAAAAAAGTGTATTAATTACAGCTTGTGAATATGTGGGATTCCAGGCCTCCACCGTGGTTCGGATCCCACGTTAAACTGTAGGTCCTCCATTTTATCTCACAAGCACCATACTATTACATATTAGCGTAAGTGCGTATAACCTGAACGGTTAGTAAGACGCGGTGCTAATAGTAATAATAATAATAATAAAAGTATAATAGACTTATATTTTTGATTTAGAACGTGGCTGGATCTAAATCGAACACCATCTTGAAATGAAGAATGTTAGCTATTGTAGTAATAGTAGTAATTCGTGGCACACCCCTGTCTAACAATGGCCCGCCACAGAGGGTCAAGTGACTCTCCAGAAACTTGAATAGCTGGCTGACGACGATAGACACCATCATAGGCATTACCATGTGAATGTGTGTGTGTAAAAGAGAGATAAAGAGAAGTGTTTATAGGAGAGAGTGGGGAAGCAAAGAGGAAGAAAGTCGAGGGGTTGTTTAGTCAATTCGTCATTTACACCTAATCCTCGGTACCGGCACAGATTTATCTGATTGTCAAACCCTTCCTTCATGTCTGAAAAAAAGTGTATTAATTACAGCTTGTGAATATGTGGGATTCCAGGCCTCCACCGTGGTTCGGATCCCACGTTAAACTGTAGGTCCTCCATTTTATCTCACAAGCACCATACTATTACATATTAGCGTAAGTGCGTATAACCTGAACGGTTAGTAAGACGCGGTGCTAATAGTAATAATAATAATAATAAAAGTATAATAGACTTATATTTTTGATTTAGAACGTGGCTGGATCTAAATCGAACACCATCTTGAAATGAAGAATGTTAGCTATTGTAGTAATAGTAGTAATTCGTGGCACACCCCTGTCTAACAATGGCCCGCCACAGAGGGTCAAGTGACTCTCCAGAAACTTGAATAGCTGGCTGACGACGATAGACACCATCATAGGCATTACCATGTGAATGTGTGTGTGTAAAAGAGAGATAAAGAGAAGTGTTTATAGGAGAGAGTGGGGAAGCAAAGAGGAAGAAAGTCGAGGGGTTGTTTAGTCAATTCGTCATTTACACCTTAGCTTGAAAAAAAACCTACAAAACTTGATCTCTCCACTATTTTTGAAAAAAAAAATATCATTCGTTTCTGAGCAAATAAATCCCCGCTATTGCTTCATGCTCGGGCGTTAAAGTCACCGGTTTTGTTTTTCGGCGCGGTCGGCGCTTCCTTTGTTTTGTTTATTTTTCGTCTCGATTCGTGACGTCTCTCATTGCTGACTCAATGTGCCAGAATACGCTATAATATATTATTAGTGCCTTGATGTTGTTTAAAGTTAGATATAGCGATTGCTATCACACAATGGACAGAAGCAAATACTAAAGGAATCATATTTCATTGCTGTACAAGAAAGTTGAAACCCACTGGAGGTGTTGATTTATGAGAAAAATCTAACTTTAAAAATAAAAAAATACCTACTTCGGTGACTGATTGGTCTAAGGAATGCATGTCCAACCAACGGCTTGAAATTCATTTGTGACATCTGAGTTCACTTTGTATATATTTAAAATTGCAGAAATAAAAACAAATTAGGCTCTTGTTTTGATTATAATTGTGTATCAGCTCCTAAAAATTTCATGTATGACCCCCAGCCAATTCCTCAATAAACCATGTGGTCCTCAGTCGGGGAAAGGTTGGCAATGCCTGGTATAAGGCGTCATTCAACCAATATACTGCACTATCAATGAAGAGGAGATTGGGGCTCAAATCCCATTTGGGTGTATTGAGGGTAGTTTTTCTTAAATAGCTATCCACTCTCACTGCAAATGCTGGTTCACTTCCTATGAATTTAAGCTTCCTTTTCCATAACACATTATCCTAATTAGTACATAAGTGTATAGAGAACGAGTATCAAGACCTGGTGCTAAAAATAAATTTTCCTTTGTACGTGTAATTGTTTTTGTAACAGTCTAATTGTAAATTATTACATATTATGATAACGTCAAATAATTACTTGGCACAATCAAACGTCCTAACTATAATATTTATAGTGTCCAAAAACACGCCTAAAATAATGCCTAATGTGTAAGATGCATATGCAAAAGATATGTGCTTAAGTTAAATCAATCAAATATGTAAATTAAGTATTTCATGCAAAATAAACTTAAGTATTTTTCTTTTCTTTTTTCAGGTAAAACTTTCCTTCATCAATATCCTCGTCGCTGTTAAATTACTTAAAGGTAGGCTCAGAATCTTTTTTCAACCATATTCACCGTAGATGCTACACCAATTAAGCACCATAATGGTGAACAAAGGTAAGCTTTAGTCTAATTTGCATAGGGAGAACCATATCTGACAACTCGAATATCTATTAGATCTACTCTAATGAATTCGTATTGTAATGACTAAAATCTGTTTTGTTTATCATCGCGTCTTACTACCCTTTCGGCTTATACGATTAAGTACTAGTTACGCTAATGTGTTAGGAATTGAGAAAGTTGAATTTTAGATTAAGTGAGCCTGCATTTGCGTCTAGGGAAAGTGGAAAACAATTGAGGGAAGACCACCCCCAGTTCTCCCGATCGAGATCCGAACCTCTTGATCTACCTGGCCTCGGCATTCTGGCTCAACACTAAACTAACGCGTTAGCCAACTACTCCACCGAGGCGGGTAATAACTAACATCCCAACTAGATATAGTCGCTCCATTGATTATAAGTTCAACCTTCTTTACAAGTCAGAAAGGAACTTACATTTTCTAAAAATTAAAAAAACTATCAATTTTTCATAATTAAAAAAAAAAAGATGCTAGCAAATTATCATTAATGACATTAATTGATTTCGTTTTATATTAAAATATCAAATCTTGACTAGCCTCTAGGCTTTAACAATCATCAGTGTCAAGTTTTTCTATGGAGTCACACGTTATTCGAAAGAAAAAAAACAAAAAAACAGAAACATGGTCGCTTGACGTGCTCTAAATTACAATCATTTCAGCGCATTCCACTTGAGCTTCTCGTTGCGAGTTGAAATAATTTACGCTTGTCCATTCTTCCCCTCACTGATCTGTATGTAATAGCCAATCAGGGTTAAGATAGTCGTATCCCTTTATTATTAAACACAATCTACATAGCAATAGTAACCTAAGACATATTTATTCACAAACAAAAAAAGGAAAGTATTAACAATTCATTGTTTCTATGTGAAGTCCAAAGCATTTTGGGTCAATATAAACTTACACGAGCATGTTAAGTACCAAGGCAATCAAGCAGCGCTAAATGTCAGCTCTGTGTTCTGTTTTCAATGCATGTGTTAACTGAGCTTAAATAGTTCATACTTTGTAGATATTTATTCCTTACAGAATAAAACGTGCCACGTGCTATGTGTTGTTTTAATAAAGTAATCAAATGGAGGAGTTGAATGAGTGTCATTAAATGACGATAACGATAACAAGTATTGTATTTGACTACTATAGAAGAAGAGTGGGAAAGAGGATTTAAAAATTAGAAAAGAAGGGCGGGAAAGGGGTCACCTGTGATACCAGCTGAGGTCGTATTAGAAGCTGGCCCACATGTGTGCCAAACCGACCGAGCAAGCATAACAGAAGAACGTGACGAACAATACCAATTGACACGCTCACTCGAAGATCTCTGAGGACTAGACATGAGTTTTGATTAGACTTGACATTGTTTTCTAAGTCATACTAGTTTCACATTGATCATTTAGTGGAAAAAACTGATTTATTTTTAGTAGTAGTTACAATTTTACCATTTTATATGTAGCTTTACTATTAGAGACTTATGCAGTGATTAGTTTTTTGTTTGTTTTTAGCTCCACGCCTTACTACCTGTTCTAGTTGTATGCTTGTGTACTAAATACGTTAGTGGTTTTAGAGACTAGGAAGGTTATATTTATAGGAAACGTACCCAAATTTGCGTGGAGGGAGAGTGAAAAATAATTTTGAAAAAAAATCACCCTCATTACACCCGACAAAGATTCGAACCTTGATCTCCCCGCGATCGTCAGTCTAGTCTACTGTGAGAGTAGCACGTTAGACCACTCGGCCATTTAAGAGGGTTTTAATTTTGTTGTCAATGTAATACTGCCACGTGTACTGTTTCCAGGATGAGTAGAGTATGTTCAAACCGTACATGTGATATAGTGTAATTGCCCAGTTGAACGTCCGCCAGTCAGGCGATGAGTGATGTGTGTAAAGCGGAGCCTGTGTACTATTGGTCAAATGGGGACTGGGTGTATGAGAATTTGTTATCCGGACAATCCTCACTCTTAAGCTATAGCTAGAATTTATATAATATGTGTCCAAGTTTGCATGAAGATTGGAAAATTATTTGGGGGGGGGGGGAAACCGCCTTCCTAAGTACGCCCAGCTAGGATTCGAGCCCTGGCCTCCCCACGACTTGAATGGTTTTACGCCTTTGCCCACGTGACCACCGATGTGCTACTTAACATTTATTATTGGTTTTAATCAATTCTACTACTATAAATAATCTATAATTTCGTGTATGATTATATTTACGTAAAGTACATACACACATTTGTCCATGAAAGCACAGATCTTCTTATCCATAGGCTATAAAAACACACGAGGTTATTAAAGGATTTTGTGCTGTTTGTCATTTATACAAACAAAATATAATCTACTNCATAGGCTATAAAAACACACGAGGTTATTAAAGGATTTTGTGCTGTTTGTCATTTACACAAACAAAATATAATCTACTAATTTGATTTATTTTTCTATTTTATAAATTTGTTCATTGACAAGGACAAACTTAAATCACATCTCTTTTTTCCTCGTGGTTTGGGGGTGGGTGGGAGGGAGGAGGCTACTTTAAAACGCCAAACACGTCGCGCATATGAAAATATTGCCAACTGAAGCAATCTTTTTAACACCGTTACTTTCACCCCATATTGGCATCAGCTTGTCTTTATACTCAAAGTAAACCTCATCGGTGTTGAGTTGAGCCCCTCATGTCTGCCTCCTTCCCTCTCCAAAAAAACCACTGACCCGACTATACCAGATATCATCAGCCAATCTCCGCGGCCACTTCATAAGATTAAAACCACAGACCGGGCTAATGCATTTCCCCCCCACCCCTCCTTCTTTCATCTCTATCGTTCTATCTCTATCATCTACATTTTTTACCCCTTTATTTTACCTTCCCATCTTCTACTAGGTACATCATCAGCAGTTTGAAAATTATTATTATATGTCTTTTGTAGCTAGTACGTGTCAATACGCAAGATTTGAACTGAAGCTTTCTGTTGGCTTTGCTCAAGAGAGAAGAGTATAAAGTGAGAAAAAGATATACTAACATGGAAGAGGGAGAGAGTGAAAGATAACTTTGTTTCTCGTGTAGGAATACTTTTTGTCCATAATGGCCGCCCGTTGAAACCGCGGAATAGTTACACGTTGGGTAGGTGTTGCCCGTTGGTTCTTCGTCCTGAATCTTTGGTTGCTACCAGAGCTGCCGCTACTTCTGAGACTGCCATTGTAGAAATAATAATAATACTAATAATGGAAACCTCTTCTTCACGCAGCATGGACATTTTGACTTTGCTGACATTTCTCTGTCTATCTGTCTCTCTATCTCTCTCCATCCCCACAAGTTCGTGTCTAATGTTGTACCGACAACTTCTGCGCATCCGGTATTTATAGATCATTTAGTGTTTTTGTTTGTTCAAGACGCTGCGTTTGGATCTCGCCTTCATCTCGAACGACACACAAGTTGAATTTGAAAGGGATTATTCTTCGTAAGCGTTTCCCACAATCTCGAATTTCTAAGCAACGTCGAACAATAATTTGCTGGCGCGTAAATTGGTATTTTTATAATCAGTTTATTTTGTTCGCGTTGACTTTTGGTAGAATAAGGGACTGTTAAAATCTACCCCTTATATACGGGGTTTATTTTAATTGGCGTCAGATATTTTAGGATTGTATTCCCATCGATCAAACATGGGAAAATATTAAGAAATGGTTAATTTCTGAGGTAGGAGGAATTGTACTGTTCATTTAATAATCAATCCAACAGAATAAGTAATACAAATTTAACAAGGCAAAGTTTAACAAAATCAAATGGGTAACACAAGACATAACATGCTGTTAACCAAATTTGTTCAAAATGTTGTCCTGCCCCATTTCATTCTCTGAGCCTGCATTCCATTATTTATCGTATTCTGATAAAGATACCAGAGCTGTTACGTATTTGCTCACATCCATTTACAATACACTGCCTTCAAACGTCAATATTGGGCGAAGGAGTTGTGTAAGCAATGTACTTAAAATGTACCTGGAGATAAAGACCCATTGGTTTCAAATGTGATGATCGATCAGGCCATTCAATGGATCCTCCCCGATCAATCAATTTTTGAGGAAAGTATTTAATAATAGAAAACTATACGTTTCTAGATCCATGTTTGTATGAGCTTTTATTAGTGTTTGGTTGATGATAATACTCTACTAGATACTTCAGACACCAATTAAAATACATCCAGCATGGCACAGGGTCACACAGGAATAAAAATAGAAACCATTAACCGTTAAGAACGTATAGTTTTGTAGAGCTGTTAATCAATTGGGGTTTCACTTTGGTTCTCTCATATTCACATCAGTCGAAAACAGATTTGTAAACAGATTTATAATGTTGTCGTTTGTCGAGCAATACTGAATAGGCTAGTTGTATTGGTTTGGAGAAGAGTTGGTGAGCAGAGGTAATTGAAACAACACCTGTCAAATGGGTCTCATTTCTCAGAACACACACTGACTTTGGAGTGTTTCAAGGGTAAGCAGAGCTTTTTAATACTGTACATATGATATGTTCTCTATCACTTGTGAGTAATCTACTGATAGATTATAGCAATTTACATTTTTGATCTGGTGGTCTAGGGATAAGGTGTCGGACTTCTGTGCTGGGGTCCGGGGTTCAATTCTCGGTCCCGGCACAGATTTATCTGATTGCCAAACCCTTCCTTTACCTCTTACAAGACGTGTATTAATCACAACTTGTGAATGTGTGGAATGCCAGACCTCCACCGTGGTTCGGATTCCACATTAAACTGTAGGTCCTCCATTTCATCTCACAATCACCCTACCATTACACATTAGCGTAAGTGCGTATAATCTTAACGGGTAGTAAGACGTGGTGCTAGTATCAATTAACAATTTACAGGTACATTTTCAAATGACTCTGCTTACCCTGGCAGCTCTCCAAGACATGCCACTACTCATTGGCCAGGTATAAACGGGAATACATTTCATTGTGAGGTATGTTGAGTGGAGCTTATATTATATGATTGGTCAAATGGGGACTGAATGGATGAGAACACATCACATGTAAGTTATGGTTTAACAAGCTCAGCTGAAAATGCCAACACGACACGGCACTAAATAGCTTTAGATTGTAATTTGTAAACTATATCCTATTTTCAATAAATTTAATAAATCAATTAAAGTTAGGTGAAAAGACTCAAACTCACTAACCATACAATATGTCCTTTACAGTTAGCTCACGTATACATACTCGTAATTATAGAAATAGTAGTAATAATAGTAATAGTGTATCTACAGCCATATGCAATACATGTTTAAAACAAATTTATTGTATTTTTTATATTGATAGGGCCTACAAACTTTATATGACTTGTCTTTGTCCAAGAGATAAAATAAGAACAAAATTTCTCCCGAAACAACGCCCTCTCAGGGATTCGAACCAAAATCAAAATGGACCAGTGCCCTCAAACGGACACTCGAGCTGATAAATAATAACACAACAATGTACTCTCAGGGATTCAAAACGAATTCAAATGGGATTAAAAATCAAATGGACAGGAATGCAATATTCTTATGAGATCTTATAACACAATCAGAACCGATACCAACATATTTATAAATTGGAACTGATAGAAAACCTTCTGTTTGACTCGCCGATTCATACGAAAGTAGTCAACATAATTGTTTGACCTTCAAGCTGCATGCACACTTGTCACACTCTAAGATTGGTGTGGTGGTAGTTTCCAATCCAATTTGCATTGTTAAGGGAATCCAGGCAACTATGCTGTCTTGTGGTGATCTTGTCGTTATAAACGTTCAGCTGAGACATAAATGAGAGTTCGTAAAAACCCGTCGTAAAATGTTGAACAAATTGAATTTACATTTCTTAAGACGCTTTTGTCTTCTGATATTTGTGCCGTTAGCTATAACTAAAGTTTATAGTGATAGTACCGTTACATCAAATGGAAACTTAAAATTTGAAACAAAATAACATTCCAACAATCTTATTTATTGATGCCACTGTGTGTGTATGTAGTTACTTAAAAGGGAGTGGGGGTGGGGGGGAGTGATATGACACGATCTCACAAACATTCTCTTATTGTGTACCAACAGAAGTTTGCATGGCTACCTTGAGCAACGTTTTTATTTGATTCAAACATTCCATTTCTACCTACCCAGTTTTTAATATATTTTGCGTATAACCCGAACGGTTAGTAAGACGTGGTGCTAATAATTATAGCAATTTAATACATTAAAATAATCTAATCAAAATTTTAAAATTCCCGCTTCGAGTTGCACATATATTTGTACAAAGGGGCTACTAATTTTAAATGTTGAGCTTTATGCGCGCGGTAGATATCACACAATTCTCAGTCATGTCAAATAAACTCATGTTATTAATATAGATTATAGCTTGGAACCCAGCTTTTCTAGCGTTAATTGACCTCATTGGGATGAGTAGGTTGGTGTAGAAAATTCAAACCATAATGGCAGCCGCGACATAACCTATGATATATTAACCTTTTGTCTGACAAACTACAAACCCGCACCTGATGGGACACAGTCTAAGGATCGCATTAAACGGGATTCTCGATAAAATGAGAATCGAAGATTTAATCTCGGTTGAATGCACCGATTTTTTATATATATATAAAATCACTACGGCTTTCCAATTCTTTCTGCAGTCTGATTTTTTATCAGAAGGAACTTTTTGTTGGTTATAAACGTTATTGAAACTATTTCAATTTTTCACACGTCAAGACATGTGATCTACAACTGTCACTTTTGAAATATTGTGTAAATACTTATAAAATAACACTATGTTGGCCACAAAATTATGTTTGTATTTTCTAAAAGTTATTTTCTACGAAAAGACTTCCACACAAGCTAATGCGGGTGCCATTATTATAAGAAAGCCTTCCTTGAATTAAACTCTTAATATCTTTGGTGATAGGACATACTAATAAACCAAACTACAAACTTATAAACGAAACATTGCATTTTTTTTTATGTTTTAGCACCACACCTTACTACCCATTTGGGCTATAGTATTATGTGTTAATTACACTTATATATTGTTAAGTTTAGAGTGAGCGTATCCATTACATTCATCTGGAACAAGAGTGGAAAGAACCTTTAAGAAAGAGTCACCCTCAACACCCAACCAGGATACAAACCCTCTATCTACTTGTCATTAATTGTCCAGTATGTTGCTAGAGTGATGCTTAAGACCATTCGACCACCGAAGTAGGTTCACATCACATTAACTCTGACTGTATTTTTTCAATTGTTTCTAGCCACCGAGTTTTTATAACTCAAGGTTATTTTAAGAGATATATAGGATGTTGAATGTTTCATACAGACTGACATAGAAATAAAACTGGTTTTGATGAGGTGATGAGTAGCGTGCAGTACATACAGATAATCCTCTTCGCCTTCCCAAAAGGAAAAATTGAACTTGAATAATGAGGCTTGTACAAAAGACACCTCAACAATTTTTTAGTTCAGACCACACAAGTGTTATTTCTCGTTTCGAGCATCATCGGATCAGCAGGAACCATTCTTTGTCGAATACGACACCTACATTTATTATTTTCAAGACCCGCGAAAATACCTTTGCCCCCTGGGACATAAAGCACCTCTTCCTCTGTTTCATACTAAAGCGACTGTACCTTTTTCAAGTGGAAACAAAAATTTTTGCCATTACTTTTGTACGTGCCTTTATTACCTTAGGTTTCGTTTAGTTCTTATTTTCTTACCTTTCCCCGAGAAATGGTTTTTGTTTTATACTTATCCTTTTTGCGGGTGCGCGCGGTATTACTCCTATTATTCTAAGCATTTTTTGTTTCAATTTAAAAACTTCACTTATTTATTTTTAACTTCTTCTTGAGCAAATTCTTATATCCATTAAGTTATTGCTTTTAAAATTAATCTCTAGATTACGATTTCTGGGCGAATTTTATGTAGCCTTACAGAAACTATACGCTTCTGTTTAATGTCTTACCCAGTAAACTATATTGGATGATATGATGTGTTTGCAATCACGTAGTAATAATAATTATAATTGGTTTTATTATACCTTTATTGTCAGGGCTACAAACTTCGGTAAACCTCAGTGTTAGTTTCTCACTTGCCTTTACAACACGTTAAAGATTAAAAAGACGTAGACAGGAATTCGAACCAACAACGTCTCCTAGTGTAAAATATAGTTATCATTATGGAAAATGTAATTCATGACTAACGTAATAATATACATTTTAGTATGGGCTTTGTTATCCCATAAAAAACGTGAGAATATAAGTGTTAATGTGGGCTACCCCATGAATAAGTAGAGAATAGTATCAATATGGTGAATGTTAGTTTATGACTGATGGGAGAGTAGAAAATACTAGAATTGTTGAAAATAACCATATCTTAGTATAAGAATATAACTATCAAAGCTATGAAAGTTAGCGATATCTAGTAGAAGAATATAAATAGCACAGCAAACTATATATAGCAGGAGAATATAATTATTATCACAGCTGTTTAAGTTAGCCATAACCAGCAGGCTAATATAATCATCAAAGCTAGCCATATCTATCAGGAGAATATAAATATTAAGGTAGTCAAGAACACCCATGTTTAAGATGTGAGCTAATCTCGAAGTGTACACTGTTTTTCTATGACCACAGTTAGAACATAAGTGTCAATTTGGACCAAGTTAGCCTAATCAAAGACAGCACACAACTACAGTAACCCCATGGCTTCTTTGGTGCTGACTGACAGCTCACAGCTGACTTCTGACAGTAAACATTTAGGTATATACCTAAATGTTGACTCTCAGAAGTGACAGCTGCTAAACACATGTTTTTTCAGATCATATGGTTTGGTGTAAGGATACATAATTTGGTCTGATAACTTTTCAAAGCTGTCAGCTGTGAGCTGTCAGTCAGCACCAAAGAAGCCATGGGGCTACTGTAGCATGTGAATATCAAAGTGTGCGTCTCCATGAGTTCTGCAGCGAAACACGTAAAACACGCACCGGACGTAATCACTCCAAGGACGAAGAGACATAAAAGTCCTAATCTATTCTCTTACCCAGTCATTTGTAATGATGGGAACATGGCTTTGCTTGTAATCATTCCCCCCTCCCCCTTTCCTTATTTTTTCTAGACCTAGAATCTCTTGTTCTCGACAGTGCCTATTTTTTCTTCATTAAAGTGGTTTCTGTAATAATAAAAAAGTAGAGTTTCTTCGGAAACATTTTCGTGGTTAAGCGTTGTATAGTTTTTATATCACTCTTATATGACATTTTACAACGTTAATTAGCTTTCTGTCAGATGTGTTTTACTTTAATATAAAAAAATATTGAAAATAAAATAAGGGTTTGTTATTTGTGTTTTTTTAATATCGTTAGTAAAAACAAAGAGGCGTATTTTATTTATAACTAACACGAAAGATTAGGAAGTAATTCCCATGTTTGTTTTTAAGATGCTGATGGTTTTTGGATTGGAAGGTTTGGTATAGAAGAGGGGATTTAAAAGGGGGGGGAGGTGCTTCTTATTTGACAAGCTCTTTTTGTCACTTGACTTATGTATCGCTACATTTCCCACACTTTTTGGTTGGTTCCCACTATATTTAGGCTCCCCTCTTCAAAGTATTCAGTCACACTGAGTTGATTTAACCGGAAAACGAGCAGGTGGGGGAGAGGGGCGTGGTGGGGGTACGTCGTGGAAGGGGTAAGAGGCTCTTTACTAGACGCTGTAGGGAGGGAATGGAGGGGACATTTGATCGTGTCAGCGACTCTTGGTACGCTTCAAAAGTCGCCTCGCCACTCAAACCGACCTGACTTGTCTTCATAAAATGGGCGGAGAACACACAAGCCTCTCTTTCTCTCTCTTTCTCTCTCTTTCTTTTTTTTTCTACCACAAGTAAAAAAATATATATATTCGCCTTTTTTAAAACTTGACTCTTCTCATTGGTCCTTTTAGTGGTAATGGCCCCTCCTTCCAAACTAAGTATTACAACTACTGGTTGGAAGACTTAGTTTATTTTTATTCTTTTTTTTTAAGAGTTGACTTCCTTTTTACTTCGCGATCAAGTTTTCTTCTTCTCTTTATTCTTTCATTATTGTTATTACTACTTGTTTTATGTTGTACACTGTGTGTGTGTAGTATAATGATAGTTTTCTCTGTTGCTTGTGTTGATGTAATGACGTGAGGGCTCGTCTCTTCTTACCACTAGTACCATGCTTGGCTGACTTACCTAATTGTCCCCTAGTCTTGCTCGGAAGATACAAAATGGTTTCCGAGGTGCACTTACGTCTTACTTTACCAATTTATCATACAAATAGTTTTAAATACGGTTTATCATGGTTTTACACTTCTAATTGGGCGGTGGGGGTGAAGCAATATATTTACACAATCAAGATTTGCATAAAAACAATTTTTTTAGTGCACTCTTTAAAATAAATACTGTCCATTTTATATTCCAATTTATGATTATATATTGTTATTATATTTTCATAAATATGGTGGCGATACATTTTATGCGCGTATGGGGAATGTTTATGGGTTCTTTCGCTATCACTCATTTAGTATTTAAGAAATATCTCATACATTTTATTTTTGTTTAGATTGTTTTATTTTTAACCATTTTACATTCGTTAATATATCTGTTTTGCAAAGCATTTCATAGAGTTATGTTTCATATTTAATGATTTTACCTACCTGCGACTTAGTGGTAAACTGAGGCATAATTTCCTATTTTAAATGTATTTACGTTTTAATCGGTGTGGTTTAAATACCTTAGAACATTGAAACCAAAACTCTAAATTTTCAGATAATTCAAAAAATTGTTTTACGTCGCAACATTATTTTTCTTTATCTTGAAGTAGTTTTATTGTAAATGTATTTCTATGAAATGGTTTCAAACTCGGGCCACGGTGTTTGGTTTATTCATAAAAAAAATTGCTATTAGGAATCTCCCTGCTGGAATGAAAATTAAACAAGTCGGTGGAAGCATGTATCTCCCTCGAATAAAGGAAACAAGAAATATATTATTTTGAAATGAAAGTCAACGATATACGGGCGCAAATAGTAGAGTGAGTGTGTATGCTCGTCAGACGAAGAAGGGAACTGTTATCATCACAAAGACGAAGAGGCCTCGCAGGGTAAACTTTTCATTTTATTCCCTTTCTTATTTTGCACATTGGTGTCTGAAACTTATCCTAAATTTTATAATGCTTAGCGTGCCTAAGTGCGTAAAGTGCAACCCGATTTGCAAAATAGCTCTGAAATCATCAAGTAGGCAACGACATTAATAGATTAAGTTGCCAGAATTAATATTTGAGTTTAAAATTGCAAATATTTCTTTAGTTGTGAATTATATTTCTCCTAGCTAATTTATTCAAACAAGAATCTTTTTTCATGAATGTATCATGTAATAGATTTACGTGATATAAGAATCGCATCGTCTGATAAATTCCTATTTTGTGATGACTCTACCTATATTCTACCGTTATTACTGACTGTGGATGTCAGTGAGTTGATTTGACCTTGCAGTATTTGGGTTTAAATACTATAAAAAATGCTGAAGTAAATTGAATTGAGGTCTTTGGTGTCAGTCTTCGAAATAAGACAAATGTCCTCGGACTTAATTATTTCGTCCCCAATTTATAACTCGTTAATAAACTAATGCAAATTGACTTTCATACCGATACATTACATAATCATAAATTAATAAGATTGTGCCATAAACACCAATCAAGCAAACCAGGTTAGATAGGATCAAACTATGCACTCAAATTGTAATCAAAATGTATTTAGCTTAAAAATAACAAAAAACATTCAAATACGAAATTAGTTATGTCTTTTTTAGTGAAGAGTCAAGAACGCATTTTTAGTTTTTTTATTTAGAGCCAATTTCACATCAATAGTTAACAAGCCCTATATAGGTTTAGAGGGGGCCAAGGGCAGCCCATTACCACATACTCCCCCTGTATGCCTATGTAAGTTGATTTTCACATATGTTAGTGTTATTATTGGAGAAATAAATGAGCTATCACCCTATTACACAAGGTGTATTGTAGCAAATGGAACTCATTTCAACGACAGGCAAGAGACATTAAAAAGAAAACCAATTTAAATGGTGTACACAAACATGTGTACCATTTGACCTTTTTACGTGTTATAGTCGTGTTTGTACTCTAGTAATATGGATCTGATTATCATTATTGGAAGTGCTCAAAATTTCCACCTTCGGCCTAAATGCAAGCCTGCAGTTGTATTGTCGTAGAATGCCGCAATCTCTATAAAATATCAGGCTTTTAAAATTGGCCTAACCAGGAATAATCCATAGATATAACATATCTTGTCAATTGGTCGATATACATTGAGTATGGTGTACAAACAGTTTAGTGAAATCGCTGTGTTGTAACTCGAAAACACGGTCGAATGTCACACATGTTTGTATTAACTTTTTAAACGGTTGTTGTGCCTCCTGTTCACTGCGAAAGTCTCCTCCACATGGTAAAGTAGTACCCTGATTTTGGTTAGAAGAACAGTAGAGAAAATTCAAACATATTTCTTTGCGGCTAACATTGATAACATTCGACTATATTGTGTGTGTTATTTTATAGGTATTGATATTGTCTATCAAAAGTAACATCTGCAGATGACATGACTTTATGTATGAATATATTAACATTGTTTTATTAACTTTAGTAACTAACTTCTACTGTTCTTCCTACCAAAATCATACTATATCTACAGTAGCCCCATGTCTTCTTTGGCGCTGACTGACAGCTCACAGCCGACTTTTGACAGTCAACATTTATGTATATGCCCAAATGTTGACTGTCAGAAGTGACAGCTGCTAAACACATGTTCTTGCAGATCATTTGGTTCGGCAAAGGGATACATAATTTGGTCTGGTAACTGTTCAAAGCCGTCAGCTGTGAACTGTCAGTCATCACCAAAGAAGTCATGAGGCTACTGTAGCTCTCGGTTTTTCCTCCCTTCATTCTCCGAGTATCGGCGAGTGTTGCGGAGTTTGTTGATTGACGAGTCATCATCATCTTTGTATGTTTTGCGAGTGGAAGCTGCTGAGGGGTTCAAATTGTTCTCTGCCGAGGACCACAGCGGGGGAGCTCTCGGTACTAAATACAGCAATAAAACACCCTCGTATATTGTAAATGCCAAAACGCATGCGCGGATGGGAATATGAAACTACTTGTCGCATCAGGAGGTCGTATTCATACTACTGGTGATTGCTGAGTTATGTCATTGGTGGGTATTTTCATAAAGCTGTGCGTTTTCCTTTAAAAAGGAAAGAAAAAAGTTTTATATATTTATCACAATGATGGGCACGTGGAATAAATGCTAGTTTCATTTAATCTGGTTTTCCGGCGACAAAGAGGTTTGGGTACGAATCCCGACCGGGACCAGTAAGGGCGTTTTTTTTAAATTCAAATAATGCTTAGCTCATCCCTATAGCGCAGTTAAATGCATGTATCCCCCAGGGGCGAGTCTCAAGACACGGTGAAATAAATATATTTGCGTCTAGGTTTGCATGCATGCGATTGTTTGTCTGTGTCCCTCCTTTTCATAATATAATCCTTGAACCAAATTAAATATGTTGATAAAACCAAGTTAAAACCCAAGACCCTACTATTCCCCCCTCCTTCCATCCTTTTTTAAAATATTCTTTTGGGAGTGTCCAAATATTAAAAAATAAACGCTTCCAGGTATTCCTGGCAAAAAAAAAAAGAAGACCTAGACAAATCGCTCTGCAAACCAGTTTATTGCAAGCTTGATGTCTTATACCACCGGATTCTCAGTAGGGGATGTAAAAAAAATTCTTAAATATCATCACTGTTTCTAAATGGTTTAAACCCACTTAGGTGGTGCAGTTAGCTAACGCGCTAGTTTCTTGTTGAGCTAGACTGCCGAGGACGGGGAGATGGTGGTTCGAATCTCGCTCGGGTGAACTGGAGGTGGTTTTTCCTAAATGATTTTCCACTCTCCCTCCACGAAAATGTGGGTTCACTGCGTCTATATTCATTTTTCCTAATTCTTAGTATATTAGCGTGATTAGTACCTAAGCGTATAACCCAAACCATTAGTAAGTTGCTATGCTAAAAAAAATAGATATGTGAAAACCATTACTTAGATTCTGATTTGCGGAACTGATGATATAGGCACCAACATATATAATGCACTGATTTCACTGTGGTTATTTATTGTTTGTAAAATAGGAGTAGTGTAACTGTAATCTAAATGTAAAAAACTATTTTAGTACTTTAATGTATTTAAACTACCACAGTTGCTCAATTCATTAAATTAATGTGAACTGGCCTTACACTTTAGCTTATTTTGTAAAGTGCTTGTATATTAAACTAAGCGTTCCGAGTTCAGTTCCCGGCATGGCCGAAAAATGTTCCCTTGGGGAAATTGGGGGGAAGTGGAATTGGGGTGCGTGTTCCCCTTCCACAGTAGTGAATCAACGGTCGAGGAACTGGATTTTGTTTCAGTTCTAGAATAAAGTAATGTGCTGATATAATCAGTCGATTCAAAAAGTGCACGTCAAATACCCTAATTATATAGACTGGAAATGAGTTTTTAATATTTACTATCTGCGGGTATGAGAGATTCACGACGCCGCCTCGTTGTCCAACCTGATGGTATGGTGGGCCAAATCACTTCCGTCGCCTGTGTGTGTGTGTGTGTCTGCGTGATATCTTCACCGTTTCTTCGCAAAGACTGGGCCCCAGCTAGTGGTTTTCGAGAAGTCGTAAAAATAACCTCCGGGTGATATAATTGTGTGGAATTATACGACCGCAGTATGTTGCTACAATTTGTTGCAGGTCAGTTGATATCTTCACCGTTTCTTCGCAAAGACTGGGCCCCAGCTAGTGGTTTTCGAGAAGTCGTAAAAATAACCTTCGGGTGATATAATTGTGTGGAATTATACGACCGCAGTATGTTGCTACAATTTGTTGCAGGTCAGCCTGAAGATCGTCATTATCTCGGTTTGGGACAAGGCTCCACCAGTGTCGCCGTTCTTACCGGTCTCTTGCCACTATAGTCGCAACACCATAGTAAGAACCTTAGTAGACAGTCATACTAGAGTTAATCAATCTATAGTATAATTTTTTAGAAAATACGGATTTTCTTTTGTGTGAGGTCATTTAGGTCTAATAATTTCATATTATTAATAACATCGCATTAAAGAACACAAGACTCGAACTTTGGACCGTCGCTAGAGAGATTTACCTTTAACATTTACATTATTTTGCTTATTGGAGTTTAAAATATATTGTTAGACCCTGACTTTTGTAAAAAAACATTTCTGGAAGTTCATATTTCATACCTGAATACTACACTATAGAACGATTGCGAAAAGTCCACTCTGGAAGGTTTTTTAAGCTCCCAAAACCATACTCTACAGTCGGATTCTCCTACCAAATAAGGCCTTAAAAACTTGCTTTCTACCAAAGAGATTCAACAATTTACAAAAAAAAA
>CABFOW010000485.1:247400-260128 GCA_902141385.1 Timema californicum | reverse complement strand
CCCCCCCTCGCTATGGCCCTGGCCATCAGGGTGATTATTACACTTATAAATTATATATAAACTACGCAACAGGACTTACACTTGAATACCCTTAGGGACGCTTGGACTTATGCTCTTGAGGTGACTTGGGTAAGCTCGTCTAGTCACGGTAACGTCGTCAACTTTCTTGGGGAGGACCGTGACGTGAGTTAAAAACTCATCCACCATCCATGGGCCACGCCACCTTGGGCACAGCTTTGCAGATATATTGTCCACCGCGAAGCTTAATGGAACTTTTTTTGCAGAGGACGAGGTCCCCTATTTCATAAGGGACGGGAAACCTTCCTTTATTATAAGCGTTAGCCACCCTTCTCTGCGCTCTCCTAAGGTGATATAGGGCATGCCTACACCTATCCTCATGACAACCACATAACTATCTTCCAACAATGGATGGATGTCCCAAATAGCGAGAAGGGGGTGATTCAATTCCCGACCAAGGAACACAGAAGCAGGCGAACATCCGGTAGATTCATGGAAGGCGGAGTTAAAAGCCAAATTAAGAAAATCTAGCTCCTGGTCCCACCTATGTTGTGCCTGATTATGGAAAATCGTCAGGGATATCACCAAGTTCCTGTTAAACTGCTTCACGTGGTTTGGCCCGGGGTGATAGGGGCTGGTAGTGACATACTTGATACCCCAACCGAAACACATATTTAAACGTAACAGATCTGAAGCATGGACCATTGTCATTGACAATAATCCGGGGGGGGGGGGGNAAAATATGACCAAACCCGCCTACACCGTGCGTTGACAGTAGTAGTTGCCTTCATGTAACGAAGAGGTATCAAAATTACGAATTTAGAAAAGGCGTCAACTAAAACAAGGATACAAGAGTTACCTAAGGATGAACGGGTAATAGGCCACACATAATCGATGAACGCCTTATCCCAGGGACGTTGAGCAACATTAGCCAAATGAAACCCAACTCTGGAATTTTGGCGGACTTAGCCTTCTGGCAATTTTCAGAGTGGCTAACCCATTCCTTAACGTCATTATGCAGTCCAGGCCAAAAGAACTCTCTTTAAACTTTCCTGACAATTTTCAATACGCCAAGATGACCACTAAAAACAAAATCGTGAAAAAACCTCAACAACATGAGGCGTATAGTCGCGGGCACAACAACCTTCTTACCTTTTCCTTTAGTGTTGGTAACTACAAGAAGATCTTTAAACATATAGTATTGACCCACTTTTTCTAAATTAAGAATCCTCTCCATGATGTCAAGTCACAAGGGGTCACTTCCCTGATGATCCCTGGTAGAGACTAAGGACTCAAGAATGGATCTAATCACAAAAGATGCGGGTGTAACCTCCTCAGACCCTATGAGATTGCAGTCCTCCGCCATGCGGGACAAAGCATCCGCAGTCAAATTGAGTTTCTCAGAGATGTTATGGGTCATAAATTTGAACCGAGACAGTCTCCACACCCATCTTCCCATCTTACCTAACTGTTTCGGATGATTCCACATCCACGCGAGCGTCATGTTGTCAGTGTACAATTCGAATTTTCAATATTCTAAATAATTCTCAAACAACTTGATTCCATTGATGCAGGCAAGACACTCTTTCTCATAGGCACTGTACCTCCTCTCGGCATCGGTGAGTGTCCGACTAGCAAATGCCACCGGTCTGACACCCTCAGAAGTCCTTTGGGATAATACAGCACCCAGAGCTACAGCAGATGCATCAACGTGGAGAAGAAAGAGAATCGAGAAGTCGGGCATCCGTAATACTTCGGGCGGGATGAGATTTTTTTAAAAGGTCAAAAGCACGAGCATGCTCCGAACCCCAACAAAAAAAAACTCTTCTTTTTTAAGGAGTTAAAGATGGAATAAATCTAGCGTAATACGCGCACATCCCAATAAAACGCATAACACCCTTAAGATTCTTGGGCGGGGGATATTCACTAATGGGGCGGATGCGTTCTGGGTCAATGAGAAGATTTTCCGAGGAAATAACATAACCAAGATATTTAATATATGGCCTAACCCATGTTAACTTCTCAGGATTAACAGTTAACCCCACACTGCGCAGACGACTCAACGCCTCCTCTAAATGCTTTACATGATCATTCATAGAGTCGCTATACACACAAATATCATCTAAATAATTGAACACAAATTTAAACTTAATATCTGATAGGACGTGATCTAGGACGCGACTCAATGTTTGCCCCCCAATGCTACAAACAAGAGGGACGAGATTGAATTCATACTGTCTCCAAGGGGTGACAAAATCCGTATACTTCTTCGAAGACTCAACCATGGCACATTGCAAAAAACTAGCATTAAGGTCAATCAAACTAAATACCGTAGCCCTACCCAAATTCTGAAAGGTGGACTCGATACTCGGCATATGGTAAGGGTCGAATTTGATTTTCTGATTAATCTTCCGATAATCCACAATTAACCCGTAACCTTCATCTTTCTTATGGATAATAAACGCGGGACTGGCGTATAGATAATTGTAGGGGTGTATAACTCCTAAATCATCGATTAACTCTCTGAAGATTTTCATCTTAGGAGGGGCACAAGAGTAGGGACCAGATCTCACCAGAACGTTATCCTCGACTACAATCTCATAAGGAAGTACATCACATCTTCCTAGCCTGGGAGTAATTACATCAGGAAATCTCAAAATAACCCCATTTATTGTGTCCTCGTTATCATTCGAAAGGCACATGGGAGGTATAACAGGAGAACCACATAATGCAATTTTAGTTCTATGGGGGAATTCAAAGGTTATTTCTCTGCGACTCGAATTAATGATAGCTCCCGTTTCCCAAAAAAAATAATTTCCCAAAATAATATCATAGGGGAGGGAAGGGATACAAAACAAACTTCTTTTCCAAGAAAACCCTATAATTTTAACAGATAAAAAGTTACCATTTCACGAGCCAGTAACAAATTACCATTCCCCACATTAAATGGCTTAGCATCTACCCTCTCAATATTAATTTTTCTAGAGTCATTTATACTATACAAAAATTCAGCATTAATAAAAAATCCACTGGAACCAGTATCCAGTAAAGCAAATCCGGGATTTGACCCGATCATAAACTGTACAGTAGGGGGAAGGGGATTAGTACGTTCTCAAACCTTACGCGTGGTGGGCCCCTTTTCGACACCACGCGTCATGCGTTTCCCAACTGACAATCACGTTGAAAATTCCCAAACTGGTTACAACGAAAACATTTGATTCGAGATAAGTCCATACGTCTCCCTGAACTTATAACACCAAGAGGTTTCCGGAGAGTGTTAGATGGCACATGATCACAGGGCCGAGCCGTAGTGGAGGCTGGGGCGGTCTTTGTTTGATGGACGTTATTAGGTACTAGCGCTGGGTAAGATTCCAGATATTCTTTCTCTGCCAACAGCGAACCTTCCATAATTAATGCCAATGAATATAGCCCCGACAAAGTGGTTGGCTTGTTCGAAAATACAAAGTGTCTTCTAGTCAAAGGGGACATATTCTCTACAATAATCTCAATTACTTCTTCCTCAGCCAGATTGAGATTTAAAATCTCTGTGGCTTCTGAAATAGTCAAGATGAATAATAAATAATAATATTTAGCACTGCGTCTTACTACCCGTTCGGGTTATACGCTTTAAGTACTAATTATTCTAATGGATTAGGAATTGGGAAGGTTGAATTAGAGGAAGTGAACCCGCATTTGCGTGGAGGGGGAGTGAAAAACCATTTAGGAAAAACCACCCCCAGTTCACCCGACCGAGATTCGAACCTCAATCTCCCCGTCCTCAGCAGTCTGGCTCAACACGACAAGCGCGTTATCCAACTACGCCACAGAGGCGGGTAAGATGAATAATCGAAATGATTCCTGAGGCCATTGAAAACGCCGGACATTTTCATTACATAGTCTCTCCTTCTCTCTCTTTGAGACTAAAGACTCAAGGATCCGAACTTTTACTACGTTCAAAGGAAGACCTAATTGTATACACTCATAAACTAAATGCACCAAAAATTCTGAAGTTTTCCCATTAAAAAGGGTAAGGAACTCTATATCTCCCACAAGGTTAAGCTTTGAAATTCTATTCGCCTCTAACAAAAAATTAAATAATGTGGAACAAGACTGTCCATCACAAACAGGCAGTAACTTTCAGACATTCGCTAGCAAATTTACTCTGAGTTTTAGAGGGGGCAGTAATCGGCTGATAACTAACAGAAACTCCCGGGGGAATAATTTGCTCACGAACCCCATCTAACTCTATGGAATCAGACTTGCATGGCTCTGTATACCCCAGAGAAGGCTGGCTAACGTTATGGCTAATATTAATAGTATCAGAGTCACTGGACTTACTAATACCCTCCAACAGCAGAGACCACAACATACCTACTGGAGCATCCAGGGGAAATGAGATGTTTCTCGCTTTCAGCTCCCGGTGAAGTGCCACACTTTTGAGCCGGTAGACATCGGATCTAGTGCTGACCAAGCTTTCAGGGGCGGTGGCCATGGCGGGTGATTCGTTCATGAAACAAAGGTCAAAACACTAATATTATATTGAACTTGCATATGCACTCACTCTATAGCAGAGTGGCGCAGTTTATGAACCTTAAATATCTCAAAATCCTACAAAAGAGGGTCAAATATCATAATAAATTAATATGATGACGAAAGCAATAGAAGTGAGCTGTATGAGTAATTGTTTTGAATTCTGGGTGCATAAAATGAACCCAGGACACGCAACTCAATCCAGGTGCGGGAAGAACATGACGGTCGGTTCCCATAAATATAAATATAATAATAATAATATTTTTAACTAAGGAAGGACAGAGATAGTTTCTAAACCTAAAGCTATTTTCACTAACAATAACATTAAATAATTTGCAATAAGTCCATGTATATGTTTATTATAAATATCTGAATTTAAAATATATACATATATATATATAATACTTGTTATATATATATATATATATAACAAGTTAAAAGTATTATGTAGAAATATATAATAGCTCCTACGATCATCATTAAATTCACAATCTGCAATGAGCTAAAACGATTTAAGTTAAAATTGTCTTTACTTTTAATCAAACAACAATTTTTTTAGAATATATTCAACAAAGAATCATTTAGCTTATTATTTTTCGCCTGAACTTTGCATACGAAGTTTCTCAATATTATCCTAATACGAACCATGTAACTATCTAACACCTGCATTCTATTACTCATCATTATTCAACATATTCAAAATGAGCATCGTCCACAAATTTCTAATATGTCCTAAAATAACCCTAAATGTATCAATCACAATATTAACAATACAGAAGAGTAAGCAAGAAATATTAATAAGAACATCTAACTTAAACATTACGTAGACAAGAAATATCTAACCAGCATAATCAAGAGGTGAGATTAAAAATTTATATTTTAGATCCTCTTTTCTTTTATCTATCAGCCCTACAAGCTAGACTGATATAAATAGATTAGACTATTTAAATACAACGTGAAAAATTAAAGTTTTATCAGATTCAAATAGTTACTAATTTAAAAGTATAAATAATAGCATGCCGAAAGGGAATGTTGAAAAATAACAATAATAAATATTTATGCCGAAAAGAAATTTACCCTACATTTTGTAAATAATGCTGAAGCCTCGGCTTCGTCCGATTAAGTCCGAGCAATGTCCAAGAGTGCCGGACGCTTTCCTACGCCGGTCTTATATACAATTCACAAAACTCAGGGAACACGGAACAAAAGGAAAAAAAAGGTAGGGGAACCAAAGAGTATCATACACTGGAAAGGAAATGCGAGTGACAGAACGAGCTTCTACTAATTTCTCGGAGAAATTGGAATGTTTGGGCACTTTGCGGGAAAGGCATCTGTTTTCTTCTCAAGTTCTTTGGAATAGCTTGAGCACATGGTGACTTTTAGCGGGCTCGGTTCGATTCTTAGGTGGAGCTGGTCAGTTGTCTGTGCGGTGTAGTTGCGGTCCGTAGTGTTGTCTCTCTCGGTTTGGAGTACAGCGCCGCCAGGATGGTGAAATGGGGTGAGTATTTGTTATCATCGTCTTGTTCTCTTTTTTCTTGTAGCCAAGTGTTACACACTTTTGCCTGAGATATACACACTAAGCATATCCAAATTATTCCGTTGTAGGGCAATTAGTTGCTGTTCCTTTAAACTTTTGACATCATCTTGATAGTCTTCACTGCACTTTTCTTTTTCCAACACAATGTAATTTTCCTCTTCCTCCTCTTCTCCTTTCCAACTTTATCTAAAATTTTCGACTAAAGTATCAATATCCATTATGTCTGTTTTGAACGTTATTGTCTATGTTGATGTAGTCTTCAGCACTGCGGTTATTGAAAGCAGCTTCATTCCCTCAGTTTTGTAAATCCTGCTGGCCATTCTCATTTTCTAAGCTGGCAGTAATTTTACCCGTGGAAAATCCTGCTTTTTCAAAACGCTTGCTCACATTTTCTGTTTAACAATTTTGTTGTCTATAAAAATCTCTATTTTCATCGTTTCTTTTTATAATCTTTCCGATGTAGTGATCATTTCTCCTTACCTTTTTAAATTCTATTAGGACATAGTTTCTGACATCAGGCAGTTTGTTCAACTCCTCAAACAAAAATGAATCAACCTGAGGTTCAAAACCAAAGCTATCTTCTGAAATGTCGCTATATTGAATTTCGTAAACATATTCAAAACTCTATTTTTCTATATTGAAAAGTCTCTTCTTCGGTTATTGATCCATACAACGTGACCCGTTCTTTCGACTTATTTCTTCAAATAAGTTCTTCTCGGACGTGTCAGTTACAATGAAGCTCTTGCCTTTCTTTTTTCCCCTCTTTCCACTTTTCCTTTCGCCAGCTTTAGGATAACCTCTTATTTATTGGGGACCAAACATTTTTTTTGTAGAAGGATTTGGATGAGGTTTATATTTTAGAGAGAGATCCTTGGAAGTCTCATTTACAACACAAACTTATTGCAATTGTGTGGAATTGGAGGATCTGGTGGATGGGTTTGTTTGAATTGGTCTGTCGGTGTCATTGATTGTTAAGAAGTCTGTTTATGTAAACATATTATATGCATCAAAAGAGAAAATTTCACATTTTTTAAATGCAACCGTGATAATGCCAGGATTAAGTGATTTCTGAGTTGCAGTACCAACACAGGTGGTAACCTCATAAATTGCCATTGAATTCCCTGGATGCTTCATTAACCACGAATCAATTGATGCATCATAGGCTAGATTAAATGGCTTAAGCATGCCTACATCAAGGGACTGAAGTTTGTCGCTCTAGTGTTGTGAAATTGTTAAAAGGGATACTATATTTTCCTTAGCCAAATATAGGAAAGAAATTGAGAGGGGACTTTCATGGTTGTCATAAATTAAAGTTGATGGATTTTGTATTGAACTCAATGAATATTTGATTAAATGTTTCATGACATTATAAAAAAGATCTGCATTCATCCAACCGGATAATGTAGCGAAGCCTAAGCTCCGTGGAGGAGACCCAGCGAACATATGTTCCTTAAAGTGTACTTTAGCGAACACCATTACTGGAGGAAGGCCATTTCCTGCAGCACTCACTAGAAAGCAAATATATATAAATATCTTATATATTGGCCTATGACTAACTTCTATTAATAAAAGGAATTATATTTAAAGAAGGAAAATTAAAAATGATTATTTGATTAATTTTAAGGAAAACCTGTTTTTTAAATTAAAAAACCTTATAATAAGAACTAATCAATACATAATCAATAAACTTCAGTTTAATATGTTTTAGAAAATGTTCTAATAATGAATTATAGTACAGAGAGATAGTTGATATTTAAGAGGGGAACAGCGAAACAACAGCTGGGAACATTAAGACACGGTCTCACTCATCCCCATCAAAAGTTGTCTCAGTGTTCCCCACACACCCATTTTAACCTATCATAGTAAACATTCCTAACATGGCATCAATATTGAGAATCCATTTATATCCATGCAATCCTAACTAAATTATGTTTAACACATTTACTATATTGATTTATTCTATTCATGCATTAAATTTATATAGCACACAAAGTTACACCTTAAAAATTTACTTTAAATGCCTCAAATTAGAAAATGTTTTCCAACAGCTTCACCTACAAATATGTCTGCCATCAAACAAGGTTGAGCAAATGACTTATAGTTTACTGTTTCTCCACGTTGACTACAGCTCTCTGGCTATGTTGCATAGGGCACAGTAGAGTTTGTCTCACATTTCCCCCTCCCCCACCTTCCCCTAAATATGAAGTTATATTGTATGAATATTTTCATTTTAAACAAAAATATATCTACTAAAAATTGATCATTTATTTTATTACTTACATTTTATATACATTTATTTAGGACTAGCTGTTGCCTGCGACTTCATTCACGTTTTCACTCTTTTTTTAAAATGACTCGCGTGCCACCTATTGTAAAATCCGGAAACTGAGGGTAAAATTACTTAGGTTGTCATTCACAGGGGGTTATGACTATTTATTTTTTGCTCATACTTATAGTACCTCTTTATATATTACATTATAGGTTCTTTCCTCAGGTGCTAACACGGCCAGGCTGCTAGGTGAGCTCACTCCAAACTTTCTAGGCCCAAGGGTTTGGGCTGGGCGTTGATCTAATAAGAAATAAGGCAACTTTAAGGCGAAAATATAAATCCTCTTTATTCCCTATTCCTTGGGGATTTTAAAAATACTTAAAATGGTTATTAGTGATTATAATTGCCTACTTATATGCCAAATTTGAAGTCTCTAATTATTATAGTTACGGAAATAAGGCAACTTTAAAGTGAAAATATAAATCCTCTTTATTCCCTATCTCGTGAGAATTTCAAAAAATCCGGCTTTATTCCTTGTCTACATCATAAAGGGAACCTCTGTGCAAAATGTCTGCTTTCTAGGTCCAAGGGTTTGGGCTGGGCGTTGATGAGTCAGTCAGTGAGTCACCACTTTTCTTTATATATTATATATATTATATAATATATATATTTATATATAATTTAACGTGATAATTTTTTATAAATAAATGTATGTAGATTTCATTTTGCAATTTTCATCCTGTTTATTTTGTGCGGTGTAACTAATGACAAAAACAAAAAACAAACTCTAAGTTTTATTTAGCACCGCATCTTACTACCCGTTAGGGTTAAATGCTGAAGTACTAATTACACAAACGGGTTAAGACTTGGGAAGGTTGAATTTAGAGGAAGTGAACCCGCATTTGCATGGAGTAAGAGTGGAAAACCCTTTAGAAAAAAAGCCTGGTTCACCCGTCCAATATTCGAACCTCGATCTTCTCCTTCCTTGGCAGTCTAGCTCAACATGAAACTAGCGCGTTAGCTAAGTACGCCACTGAGGCGGCTATATTTCTAAGTTAATTTAGCTCCATAACCCATGGGGCCATGTGGTAAATTTTGTGGGGAAATATGTCCTAATGTGATGAAGTGACGAAAGTTGTGCGTAATAATTTTAGGTAGCATAGGTTATTTTAAATCAAGTTGATGGTAGAATAAATCTTTTTCCCACACCCAGTAATCATGCATGGTCTTAATTCAATTCCATTAATTCTCAAATATGAAAGATGTAGGCCTATATGGGCCTATCCCTGCTGCAAATTCCGGTCGAAACAGGTTGGATTTTAGGCTGTGTTTAACCAGAAATTCTATGTAAACATAATATATTCAAGCTTATTTAAATATATATATATATATACTACATTTTACTAACACCATGTGTACTGTGTTTACCGGTAATCCATTGGAGCGGCGGTCGGGTTGTAGGAAGAGAAGTTGGCCATCACCACACACACGTTTGACCAAGTCGTTAACTATGAATTGACGCTCGTCACTGTCCTGAGCTCTCACCCCAGCCAGCTGTGCGGTATGTATCTAGTACCTTCCACAGCCATCTCACTCCCCCCCTCTACCACTCTATGTTTGTCTGTTCATGACGGTATAAAATACCTGCCTCCCAGAACATGTATTGAATTCGTTTTCAAATATTCTCTCCAAGAACATCAACAGACCTCGACTCTACTCGCCCCGTCTACCGCTCAGAAGATGGTCGGCTACTACGTCACCCCAGCACTCCACAGACAAGGCTGTTAAAGTAATATTTAACATCTACGTTAGATATACATGTTAGGAAGTGTTCCATTCACGGACTCAGGTAATTTTCGTCTTCACGCTCTTACAAATGCCAAGTTAATTGTTGGGCAGGCTCATTATCCTGAGTTTGATAGTTGTAATTATAAATTGATCACCATTTTCTATCTATAGTATGAATTGGTAATTAATGTTGGTTAGTCTCCTTTGACTATTGTTAGTTTATCGCTTGTCCTTCTGACTAATGTTATGATGGGGCAATCAGACTCCCCATACTTTGAGGCCATTCTTCCAATGGTCCAAGTTCTGTAGCAGTGCTAGGGAGGTGCATTCATGGTTCTAGGGCTCGACCTAATTGGGTGTTTGGCTCTTATTCGCTCGTTGTTGAGCAGATTATTTTGTAGAGTAACTTTGTGCGGTGATCAAACTGTGGGTTGGTCGACAACCCTCTGTGGAGGCCCGCATTGTGTTCATTATTATTATGTCTGGCACCCATCTGACGCCGTTAGACTTTGAGTATTTTTGTGTGTTAAGCTTATTTGAATTCAGTTATATGACGGCTATAGTTGTGTTAGTAGATAATATGTAGCCGGCCTGTAGTTTGGGGCTATAAACGACCTTGAATGCTAAGTTCCCTAATTCTGGAATATGATACTAAAAGATCCAACAAGGAGTAGCTAGAGTTAAGACACACATATAGATTTCAGTTATGGGCTAACTCCGTATCTCCTTAAATAATGGCATACTAGTAATGAGTGGTGATTAAGTACTATATAAGGTATGGCTTTACTCCACCCCACTTCTTGTGGAAGTTATTTAATGTTTATCTTGTACCTGATAATTAAATCGGCTTCTGTTGACTTGAGTTATATGACTAACCTGTTGCTGTAGAGAATGCTTTAACGGTGTACAGTACTAGAACCCTTCTTTAAAGAGTCATGAGCCGTAACTTCTAGTAACCAAGAAGTGTAGCCTTGATTCGTTTTCAAGTTTAAGGCGTAACTCTTGTTGCCACACTTTCTATTTTCACTATATATTATTGTTTAAAGTCCAATAGTCATCCCTGGGGGACTTATCACTCCTCCATGCTGCATGAAATTAATGTACTACATCATATATTTGTGTAACTGATTGCATCTTTCATAATCAATAAACTGAATTCAATGTTGATACTATCTTCTTTTGCCGAACGTTTTACCCTTTTAATATTTACTGTATTTTGCCTCTTGTATAAGACGCCGTTTTCCTAACAGAGAAAACTTCTATGCTGGCAGCCGGGGTTCAATCCTCGGTCCCGGCAAAGATTTATTTGATTACCAAACCCTTCCTTCACCTCTGACAAGACCTCTTGTGAATGTGAGGAATGCCAGGTCTCCACCGTGGTTCGGATTCCACGTTAAACTGTAGGTCCTCCATTTCATCTCTCAATCACCCTACCATTACACATTAGCGTAAGTGCGTATAACCCGAATGGGTAGTAAGACGCGGTGCTAATAATAATAATAATAATAACAGAGAAAGAGAGTATCTGTAGAGACAACCGGGGCAGGGTAAGAATTTCCAAAATTAAATCAGATTAGGAGCACTGGATAGTCTACCATTTTCTTTAAACTTAGCACAATGTCCAGGATGATTTTGGATTTCTTATATCTAGAGTTGTAGGGATGGGGAATATTTATCTGTGTCAGACTATAAAAGACAAAATAGATTTATGAATAATTCTACGTTACTCTTTTCAGATGCAAAAGAAATAAATCTAGTTACAAATGACTCACACAAAGAAGATCTCAGAATGCCGTACACTTAAGAAGAAACAGAGTGAAAAGGAAAAGAAAGCCCAAGTCGCCGAAGTTGAGGAAGCAGAGTTCAGTTTGGCAGCCAACACGTCCTTGGAAGTGGATTATGTTTTGTTTACATCCTGGTATCTAGACTCAGGAGCTTCAGAACACATGATATGTGCTACTTATTGTCATATTCTGACTAATATTCATAATCTCCCAAGTCCTGCGAATACCAAGCTTGCAAAATCAGGTGAAAATTTAAGAGCGACAGAAGTTGGTGATCTCTGCGCGTCTTTTAAGATGGATGGAAAAATCAATGTGATCAAGCTGAGAAATATTCTTATCGTGCCTGGACTACAACATAACCTCTTATCAGTCAGATGACTGGATTCCAATGGATGCAAGGTAATTTTTGAAGAAGGTGTAGCAAACATTTTCAAGCATGATAAACTTGTAGCAGTTGCATCCGAGTCTTCCAAAATGTATTTAGTGACACTTTCTGTTCAAAATACCTGTGCCAATGTTGCTGAGGTAGATTGTACAAATCTATGTCATAAACGACTGGCGCATATTGGCAATACCAGTATGAAGTCTCTTAGTGAAATGGTTGATGGCATGAACAGTGTGTGTAAACAAACACTTATAGCCCCGAAATCTACATGTGAGCACTGTATCCATGACTAAATTGCCTCATGTAAAAACTCGCTCAAGGGCTAAGCGACCCTTGCAGCTTGTCCACAGTGATGTCATGGGTCCGATCAGTCCTACATCATATGATGGTAAGAGATATATACTTACCCTAATTGAC
>CABFOW010000485.1:189605-245941 GCA_902141385.1 Timema californicum | reverse complement strand
TCATATACGACCTCTTGAGAAGATCAAAGCTGCACTTCAAGCTAAATTTGACATGAAAGATCTGGGTAACTTACACTTTTTCCTCGGAATAAAAATTGAGAAAAGAATCGATGGTATATATCTTAGTCAACCATCTTATATCAAAAGACTTTTATGCAAATTTAATATGGAAAACTGCAAAATAGCTAAAACACCAATGGAGACAAAAAAACCCTATTGAAGATGAAGGATCAACCTCTATAATTGGCATCAAGCCATACAGAGAGCTCATAGGCAGTTTTATGCACTTAACGTTATGCACCAGACCTGACCTGAGTTTTTCTGTCAATTATTTCAGCAGGTTTCAAAGCTGTGCAACTAACACTCATTGGGAGTCACTGAAGCGCATTCTTCGCTATTTCCAAGGAACTTCACACCTAGCTCTGCACTTTCCTAAAGAAGAAGGGATACCCCTAATCGCATATGCTGATGCAGATTGGGCCAACGATTCCAGTCTTAAGTCAACATCTGGATTTCTTCTTAAAGTTTTTGATTCAACTGTATCTTGGACAACTAGAAAGCAGCCCACTATTGCCTTGAGTACCTGTGAAGCCTAATTCCTTTCATTTGCCAATGCCTGTACTGTTGTCCTGTGGCTACCCAGTCTATTATTGGGGCTGGGAATCAACCCCAAAGTGCCCACCATATATGAGGACAACCAGCCTGCAATCAAGTGTCTTGAAAAGTGGGAACACAAAAGATTGAAAAATATGGATTGGAAATATAATTTTGTAAGGGAGTTAGTGTGTGATAAAGTTCTAAAGATTGAATATATTCAAAGTGAATTTCAAATTTCTGACATTTTAACCTTAAGCTTAAATGTTACTAAGTTTAAACAACTATGTAAGTGGCTGGGATTGAATGCATCATAGATTATGTATTCCTCCATGTTCCCAAAATTTACCTCTTTTCACACCTTTGTTTCTAGCACCCACTAATAGGATTCATCCATGTTTAACACATTTGCCTCCTATCATTGCACATTTAAAGAATTTTAAATTGAGGCGAGGTGTTGGTATAGCATTTAACATTTATTTATTATTAATACTGGTACATTTTTATGCATATGTTGGTAGTTCTGTTTATAGTGTGTTTTTGCCTGATATGTATTTAGTTTTTTAGTTCATACTAATATCTCGGTTAATAAACTACTTTTCAATCCGGTAATGTTTGATGTTCATAGAGTAAATGTTATAAAAACCTGTGATAGCAAGTTTTCATACCTTTTGATCCTTTGTACGTATGTTTTATTTCTTAGGTTCTTTTTTAAATTTTACAATTTAGCTAAGACTCAACAAATTAGAATATAACTGAGTAATTTAAAATTCGCCTTTCGATCTTTCCTATCAACGAACATTTGAATGATGGGGTCAAAATTCAATGTCCGTGCAAGTCTTGATCCAATAAATAAGTGTTCTCATATCAGTTAGTATTTGTTAACCCATTGTTGATCTCAAGCAGTTTTTATTCTTATAAGCACACTAACACTAAAAGATCGTTTTGCTTCAGCAACAGAAATTGGGAGTACGCAGATTATTTGCAAAGTAACTAACTTTCAATATTGAGTTCTGTTATTTTGTTGAGCAGTTTTAAGGACTACAGAGTAGATTTAGAAACGATTCCCTTGTGTATTATTTTATTATATTTGGCTTCTTCTGTTAGATTATCAACATTTCAATAGCCTTAACGGCGTAAACCTTAATCTTGTTTATAACTCATCCACTCATGTTTAAATAATAACAATTAGTATACTTAATTTAAATTTTGTATTATATTGCACTTTTTCTTCCATTTCGATTCAACTTTTTTTTAATGAGAAGAAACATTTTTGAAGTCAAACTGAGCCTCCTTGGTGCCCGAGCACCGTGGATTTTGCCCCTCTGTCCTCCTCTCAGTGCTGCATACGACCGACCACATCACCATATTGCAGCATATCTAAGAATCCCACTATGAGTTGTAGTTTACTGTCATAGATTGTGATTTTATAAATAATTAATTATAATGAGCGCTGTGGTAGTTTAAGCAAGAGATTTTTGACAGCCAGTAAGGTATATTCCTGAATATATTTCTTGATATCTAGAATTATTCTACCACTTGAGTTTTAATTTTAATAATATTCCCTGGCTATTCGAAACCCAATCCACGCTTATTAAATTTGAGTCAAGGACGCATCCTAAAATTTATATGGTTTTAGCCAGAATTAAATTTTGGGGGAGTGAGTATTTAAAAAAGTAAAGTTTTATTTAAATCGAGGTTTGACTTCCAACCCAAGGAGGGCTACAAGAATTATCTTTAATAAAAAGAAAATAAATAAATTTGGATGTGCCCAGAAGCTATTTGGAGTTGTCATTCTCTAGAAGCTTAAATACTTCTAAAAGCGATTTGGAGTGGTATTTGCTTGGCAAATATTAAAATTTCGATGTCTCCAGAGGATATTTGGAGTCAAAGTTTTTAGAGTATGTGTTGTAAAAGGTATTATGACATCAATTAATGGTTTCCATATCTTGTACATATTTAAAATACAAAGCAAAGTTGTTCATGAGTATTTGTTCATTCTTTTAAACAATAGTACAGATCATATATACATCATAGATAATAATAAAACAAAAGTCAACGAAGACATTAAAGAACATTTGGAAGGCACTGCCCATCTTCTTGCAGGTCAAGGCTCATCTACTAAAATGCTCAATTGAGTGAATGGAATTACTCAAGTCCCAACACTCCCCCTCACTCGTTAGAGCCGAGGATGTAGTCCAACAGCTTGACTCAAGATGGTGTGTCTGGGGCTTGCCAAGCCCTTTGTAAAAATATCTGCTTCCATGGATTCAGAAGGCTTGTATGTCACAACAATGTCCCCATTTTGAACCTTCTCACGAATAAAGTGTTCTTTTATACTTATATGCTTTGATCGGGAACTTATTATAGAATTCTTTGTCAAGTTTTGGGCAGACATGTTGTCATTGAAGATTTGGATGGCTTGTTGACAAGATCCCATGTCGTTCAGCAGTTGCCTCAAATGCATTGCCTCCTTTGCCGCTTCTGTTAAGGCCATGTACTCAGCTTCTTGGGTAGATAGAGCAATGGTTCTTTGTTTTCTGGATTCCCAGCTGACCATTGAACCTGCATACTTAAAACAGTATCCTGTGTACGATCTTCTATCACTGGAGCATGATCCCCAATTTGCATCAGCATATCCGGTCAATGGTTCTCCAGTCTTTTGGAAGATCAGAGACAGTTCCTTGGTACCTTTAAGGTAACGGAGGACCCTTTTTGCTGCTAGCCAATGCTCCTTAGAAAAACAATTATTAAATTGACTTAAGTAGCTTACCGAATGTGAAATATCCGGTCTTGTACCTGTTGCGAGATACATAAGGGCTCCAATCAGATTTTGGTATGGAAAATTTGGTAGGTTTTCTGTTGACGCCTTGGTAAACTTTAGTCCCGGAACCATGGGAGTCTTCACAGGATTACAGGTCTCCATATTAAATTTATGAAGAATCTCATCAATGTATTTCTTCTGTGAAGCTGAAATAGTTCCATTTTTACAGTCGAATTCTATACCAAGACAATATTGGAGATTTCCCAAATCTCTCATTTCAAATTCGTTCAAAAGCTCCTTCTTTATATGATTCAATTTTTCTTGACTATTTGATGCAATGATTACATCATCTACATAAATTGCAACCAGTATTTTTTCTCTCCCTCTGATCATAATGTATATGCAAGGATCAGCCTGTGAAGGGATGAATCCTAATTTACAAAGTTTGGAATCTAATTTACAGAACCATTGGCGTCCTGCTTGCTTTAGTCCATACAATGCCTTCTTAAGACGACATACCTTTTCACCATTTTGTTTGCGTAGCTCTTCAAGCATTTTCTTTACCTTTTTGAACATGGTGGAGTCTTCATTAGCACTTTCTTCAACCATGATGTTGCATAAGATTTTTTCTAGAAATTCTGGCTTTTGCATAAATAATTTTTCGTCTATATCCCCATTAAGGAAAGCTGTTGAGACATCAAGTTGATTTATTTTTAGATTTTCTTCGACTGCTACAGCAAGAAGAGTTCTTATAGAGCTTAATCTGGCGACTGGGGCATACGTCTCTCCATAGTCGAGTCCTGGTCTTTGTGAGAATCCTCGAGCTACAAGACGTGCTTTTCTCCGCTCAAGATCGCCATTTTGTTTATACTTATTTTTTAGCACCATTTTAGAACTTATTACATTTGCTCCATTTGGTTTTGTCACTAATTCCCAAGTATCATTCTTTATATGGGCTTTGATTTCATTTTTTATGGCTTCATGCCATTCTTCCGCATCTGGCCCTTCTAGAGCTTCCTTAACTTCACATAATGCTGACATGTCATAATCATTCATCCAAGGGGGTAGTCTAATTGTATCTCTTGGTCTTAAACATCTTTGTCCTTCTTCCTCAACTTCTTCTTCCTCAAAGCTATCTTCAGATCCTTCATTGTTTTCTTCTCTGTCACTTGCGACTACATTAATTTCATCTAAATTTTCGTCATTCCTTATTACTGAAATCTCTTGACTGTTACTGTTTTCTTCCTTTTTCGGCGTATTTGATTGTTGTTCACAGTATTCTTCCCTGAATGGATCACACCTTGAGGGTTCTTGGTTGGATTCATAGTAGAGCTTGTTAATTATTTTTACATCTCTCGCTATTGAAATTTTTCTTTGGGATGGCACCCAAATACGATAGGCCTTTGATACTTCAGAGTATCCGACAAAAATGCCTTCTTTGGCTCTTGAATCAAATTTTCTTCTGTTGGGGTCCTTGTTGTGCATGAACGCTTTGTATCCAAAAACTTGAAGATGATGAACTGAAGGTACATGACCAGTCCACTTTTGATATGGAGTTTCACCTTTCAGAATCCTGGATGGGCTGCGATTTAATAAATAATTTGCACAATTGATGGCCTCAGCCCAAAATGAGTGGGGCAAATTTGATTCCAGTAGTAGGCATCTGGCCTTATCCTGCAGTGACCTATTTTTTCGTTCGGCCAATCCATTTTGCTGGGGTGATCTTACAACGGAAAGACGTCTTCTAATCCCACAATCTGATAAGAATTTGTCAAACTCCAAATTTCTATATTCTGCCCTTTCATTGTCGCTTTGAAGATATTTAATCTTTTTTCCTGTCAGATTTTCTACTTCATTTTTAAATTCTTTAAAAGTATTTAAGACTTCATTTTTATTTTTCAGGAAATATACTCTGGTATAGCGAGTTCCCTCATCAATAAAGGTAACAAAATATCTCGAGCCTCCGGGTGAAGTGGTGTGCATGGGGCCTACAACATCAGAATGTATTATTTCCAGCTTATCTACACTTTTCGGTTGTTCCCTAATGTGATAAGGTAGTCTGGTAAATTTTCCTCTAATACATATTTCACACTCACAAAGACTTTCATTGGTGTTAAAACGCAAACCTTTTAGGCGATTATCTTTTAGAGCCAATTTTAAATCAGACTCATTTATGTGACCCAATTTTCTGTGCCACATTTCAATTTTTGACTTTTCAGAAACACCTGAAGATAAATTTGCATATTCTGACATGTTTGCATCAAAACAGTACGGCCATTGTATCGTGTTGCTTTTAGAATAAGATTACCATGGTCATCTACAACTTGCGCGTAATCCTTCTTGAAAATAACACTAAAACCTTTATCAGTAATTTATGCAACAGAGAGAAGATTTTTGGTCAATTTTGGTACATGCAAAGTTTCAGGTAAATTTACTATTGAGTCATCATCGAGTTAAATTTTGACTAGACCAATACCTGAAATAGTTGCAGTGTGTTCCTCTGATGCGAGCTTGAGAATGCCATGATTGTTTGGCTCAGATAGTTTTGAAAATTTTGTTTGGTCATAGCACATGTGTGAAGTAGATCCACTATCCAAACACCAAATAGAATGCATGGGTGGTGATGGGTGTAGGCCTATTGAAATACATTCTTCAGATCTTGCCCCCCTTTATCTTACTGAGGAGAAATTCCCTCTGTATCATCCACACAGGTTCCGCCTAAAGTATAAAATAAGAAAAAATATTGAGTCGATTCCCAGTATAATGGTCTCTTGTGTTGTCCTACATAATATAGCTAAGTATTTGAAGGGCGAAGACTTTAATTGCGTACATAATGATTCTCATTATTAGAATTAAGTTTCATTCTCCCTAGACTCATAATATAATCCGAATTATAGGTGAGCGCAAAAGACAAGAAATAATCGAAGCAATTCAAACATAGTTTGAGAATAACTTTTGATAAAAGGCCATAAATAAATAATGCAATGTTAATTTATGAAATAAATTTGTTTAATAACAATATTTAATGAATTTTATTTCTAAAGTAAAATAGTATTACTTTTCAAATGTTATTAACTATTGTTTCTTTGTCTATAAAATATATTTGAGAGTCAGCTTTTCTCTGTTCCTCAATTTCTTGCTGCTGCATCTTTATTGGTTTCAGCTGTTCAAGAAGCACTAGTCTCTGCAACTCAGCTGATAAAAGGAGTTTTGTCTCATCAGTTTCTGTTAATAAACAGCCTGTAACTTCCTTGAACTGCTTACTTATATGTAGAGGTGTATCGGGCAGTGTATGCTTTAGTGGAGTAGTAGGCCCAATGCTTATGTTTGATATTGATGAGCTGCTTCCAGATGATGTATCAGCATCAGGAGAACCAGAAATTCTAACAGAAATTTGACCTGGATCAAATAATAATTATGTATTTAAAAAATGTTTAAATAGATACAAATCATATAACTAAACAAACCTTTTCTTTATTTATTAACCAAAAATATTTAAGGTATGAAACGGTTAAGATTGTATATATAGCAGTGGACTTTTATATGCCAAGTAAGATATCTGAAATTTAAGTTTTTTAAATAATATTTAAAATGGGTATTTTCTGTTACTGGGCAGTATTTCTATGAAGCCTATTCACAACGTAAATATAAACAAGCACACTAGCTAACCTAGCTTAACTTACAGGTAATGAAAATATGATATACTTACCTGGAGTTCTAGCAGATGTTGGGTTGGACTGAGACTGCATTAGGTCCAGCATGTACATTTCCCAAGTCTTGTATACAATTTTTTTGTTTCCCGTTTGGTTTATATCAAACTTTTTCTTAATTTCTGATTTAATGTTATTTACTTTTCTAAACAATTGTGTCACAGAAAATTTTTGGTTGAATTGTCTTTCGTATAGCAGACACAGCTGTACAATTGCAGTGTCCTTTTTTGCTTTTATGTGGGGCAATTGTGATTTTTTTTAAACAATTTTGTGCTCCTTTAGCATCTTGAAAAAGTGTTAATTTTTATCCCTCACATCATCTCCATAGCTACTTAATTCACTGTCACTATTGACTGAATCCATATTTTATTTAAAGAAAATAGTATTGTAATATCCTAAACACCTTCCAAAAACATATTTATATAACCTGTTTAAATTTGAAATTATCAACAGCTGATACCAAGCAAATTCTGAAATTCAATAAGTATTGGCTAGCATATGCTAAAATGGTTTATTCATAGTAGTTTCCAGCAAATCCTTATTCTTTAATCAGATGCTTAGCAATCTTTTGCTTATACTGATTAGAATCTGATAGTAAGCATATTCTTAATATTTATTCATCAGGGCCATTACCTGAAATGCTTGCAGTGTGTTCCTCTGATGCGAGCTTGAGAATGCCATGGCTATTTGGCTCAGAAGGAATGAAAATTTCGTTTTGTCATAGCACAGTCATGTGTGAGGTAGATCCACTAACCAAGCAGCAAACAGAATTCATGGGTGGTGGTGGGTTTAGGCCTATTGAAAGATATCCTTCAATTTTGGAGGATTTTTTTTGTTAAACCAGCAATATTCCGTCCTATGATTAGACTTTTTGCATTTTTGGCATTTCATGTTACTACTATTATTGTTATTTTGTTGACCTTGACCAGATCGAAAATTTCTGTGATTTTGAACTGAATTTAAATATTTACGATTATGGTTATTAATTTTTTTTAACAAACAAGGCATCCTAATGCTTATCTTTGAGGTCACCTTTGTGTTTAGCATCTCATTCCTCCATATCTTAATTTTTAATTACCTAGGAGTCAGTAAACTGGCCCTACTTTCAATTACAATACAAACATTTTCGTAGGCAGGGGATAAGCTGTAGAGCATCATGATGCTCAACAAATCACCATTTATCTCTATTTCCATATCTTGGAGCTTATCCACAGCATCTGTGAACTCATCTAGGTGGTTACTCATATAATATTTGTCCTTCCTCTTGTGCAGAACGAGTCGTTTTACCCTGGTAAAAATCTCAAGAATAAACCAGAGTAAAAACCAGAGAAATCCAGAACAAACCAAGCTCTGGGTTTTACTATAGTTTTCCTTCCGTTATGAAACAACCAGAGCCCATCTGTTTCTTTCAGGGTCTCTGGCTTCCTCTGAAATGGTTTGGTTACTTTGGGGTGCTCTGGTTTATTATTTCTTCCGAATTCTCTTGTTTGCAATGGATTACTCGGATATTTTTTCTCTGGATTGGTCTGGTTTGCAATAGGATACTCGGTTATTTTACTCTGGAATGTTATAGTTTGCAATGAAATAATATGGTTTTTTACTCTGGCGTATGCGGGCTCTCTCTGGGATACTATGATATTTTAATCTGGTTCAGGTTTGTTCTCTGTGATGCTAAAATATTTTAAACTGGTTCGTGTTGGCTCTCTCTGGGATGCTATGGTATTTTACTCTGGTTCATGTTGGCTCTCTATGGAATGCTATGGTATTTTACTCTGGTTCGTGTTTGTTCTCTCTGGGATGTTATAGTATTTTACTCTGGTTGGTGTTGGTTCTCTCTGAGATGCTATGGTATTTTACTCTGGTTCATGTAGGTTCTCTCTGGGATGCTGTGGTATTTTACTCTGGTTCGTGTTTGTTCTCTCTGGGATGCTATGGTATCTGGCTCTGGTTCAGGTCGGTTCTCTCCAGTGGCGGCTTGTAGCTAAAATTAGTGGGGGTGCTGCTCCAGAAAATTTTTAGACTTTATTTTAAAATTGTGTAAAAGGATAAAAACATGTATAAAAAGAAAATCTATTTAGGAACTTGATAAAATCTTAACAACAAAAAAAACCAAACTTCTTTACTTACTTTAACTTAAATTGTTACAGTTCCAGCTTAATCTATTCATTTAAAAATGAAATCCATTCTTCTTGTTTTAATTTGTGCAAAAAGTTCAATAATTTTCTCCTTTATCTATGGATGACAATTGAGGAAAATTTTCTCCATTGAAAGCACTACAGGTGCATTTAGTCTCTCTGAATTCGTAGTGCTTCTTAAAAAATGTTTTATTATTTTCAATGTTAATATTAATAAATCAATAAATATATTATAATATATTATAATTAAAAAATATAACCGAGGTTTTTCCTCATGAGCCTGAGAAATTAGAGCTTGACGTCTTTATGTATGTACAAATAATAATATCCTCTGAAATAATTTATAACCAGGATTTAAACTGTATTTTAAGAAGTATTAAATCTGAATACCTCCTTCATTATCACAAAACTTCCCTATGAAAAACTGACATTCATTCTTGGCAAGAAAAGTTACGTAACACAGGGTTTGGGGGATAGGCTAAATGTCTACATGGTGTTACATGGAGGAAGGGGGGGGGGGAGGCTAAAAGGTAAGAAAAAAAAAGCGTTACGTGGCTTATGGACGACCCCTTATATTATAGAGATAATAAGTTTTTTAAAGTGTATTAAAATTTATTTTGTGATTGATATTTTATATATCTTCAGAAATTTATTAAGTTAACATTACTGTGGATTCACTCTTTTGCTGTAAAATGAGAGCAGTGCTGATATCTGGTCACGTCACAGTTATAATCCAATCGCAATAAGTCCGCGTGGCCAGCGTAGCCCACACTATTATTATTATTAGCACCGCGTCTTACTACCCATTTGGTTTATACACACTTACGCTAATGTGTAATGGTAGGGTGAGTGTGAGATGAAATGGAGGACCTACAGTTTGACGTGGAATTCTAACCACGGTGGAGGCCTGGCATTCCCCATCATTCACAAGATGTCTTGTCAGAGGTGAAGGAAGGGTTTGGTAATAAGATAAATCTGTGCCGGGACCGAGGATTGAGCCCCGCACCCCCAGCACAGGAGTCCAACACCTTACCCCTAGACTACCACGTCACCGTTAGCCCACACTGCTCGAGTAGAGATAATTTCAACTTTTCCAGCGCTTCCAAAGAAAACTCGCCAAGAAGACCCGATCAGAGCATGCGTAAACTTTCAAACATGCGTTATTTATAAACAGTGGACATTCTCACGAGGGCGTATATTAAAGGTGATAATTTAAAAGAAAGACTGATCAATTTAGTCTATTTAGCGTTTATACATTTTCACATTTTGTTCTTTTTCCATAGCTGCAAGAAATGCTATTTTTCCTTTTCTGTCCTTAATGTTGATGACAGCTCAAGCGAATAAACAAAGGTTATTAACACAAAATATTGGAGGCAAACCGCTGATTGTAAATTTACGTTTTATGTTTGAGGTTTCAATGCATCATGGGTAAACAGAGATTTCTAACTTTCCGCGAGATTGTGAACAACTGTACCACTAATATGTCTGGACTCACTGAACTCCTTTCAAATTTCAGCGCATTTGTGAATTCAACTACAGAGTTTCCAATGCAATGCCTAGTTGACGTATTTCCTATAGAGTGCTCTCTTTTAGGCAGTATTTATTAAATATTGCTTTGAAATGTAGTGGTTCCGTTCGCTTCGTTCCAAGATATTCCTAAAAATAATCTAACATTACAGTCAACGATCTCGCATACAACACTACTATAATCTGTGGTAATGATTGTGTTTCTGTATAAAGTATAAATGGAGTGAATTGATTTGAGTTTGACGATTTGGACTGATAAGTTTCAGGCCAATTCGTGCAAAAATGCCGGGTTTAATATATGTAAACGAGTTTGTGGAGGAAACTCGAGAGGATTATAACTCTCCAACCACTTCGACTTTCGTCTCTCGTATGCCACAATGTAGACAAACCATTGCATCTTTAGAAGAGGTAGGGCATGCATGTTTTTGTTAATATCTTAAAAGATTAGAACGTATATTTATTCAAACGCGTGCATTGTGAATGCCGTGATCAACTTACCATGATAAATTATGCTCTGAACGATTGTGTCAGAATGCCTAAATGTAATTTTTTTCATGACAAATAATAGAGGAAAATGCAAAGGTATAATACCTCTGATGTGTGTGACTGTCAGAAACATCTTCTGGGAATTGCACGCAATTAAGACAGGCTTATTTAATTATTTTTTTCCAGTCATAATATGGACATTTTAATATCTATTATCTACACATTTTGTATTATGTTAGTAACTAATAATAACTATGATAATATAAGTGGTATTGTCAGTCAACTTTTATTAAGCTTCCATATAAGCATCCGCCCATGATACACACGGATCATGTGATATTGAACAGATTGTTGTACATAAACTCCTAGTGTCCAGTGGTGCCACACAGGAGACACCAAATATCTTACATCTTCCCTCAATTTTTTTTAAGCAACTTCAACAAAAAATAACAAACCACTCATAACAAAAATAAACTAATCCTGTCCCAAAACCTCACTCAAATCCGAGTCTGACATCAAATGCTTTGGAGCTCGAATTATACTTGTGCTTATAGTACAAGCACAAGCTTATCTTTAGTCCAACTGGCTATTACAGGATGTGTTGCTAACATTTTTAGAAACATTGGGGACTACTACTGGCTTCTCATGTGAAAAATCAACAAAATCATAATAAACATTTCCCCCCTTTTTATACTAAGTTCTATGAGTTACCCCTTGACCCACTAAAGGTTATTTTTGTTTGATAAATCTACACCTAATACATTTTATATTTCTCATTATTCTTCCTCCACCTGTACTTTAACAATAAGACCTAAAGAGAAGACATTTTTCAATTACTCCTTTATTCCATCTATCCCTCCCCACTTCTATTTTTATAAAAGACGGTATCTCCAATTTGTAACAGTTTCAAAGGTACAGCTACCCTGTTATAATAACATTCCTGTTTTACATTACTAGTATTCCTATCTGCTTGTAATGTTTAATAGTCCACAGAAATGGGAAGTAACTGAGAGAGTGTGCACGCTAGCTTAGACTTCTTGACATGATTAATTGTGTTGGAGAGTATCCTAAATTCTTTAGAGGAGAGTTTCTGTAGTTTAACAGGGCACAGTACACTTAATGAGTAAGTAAGTAAGAAAGTTTGGACTTTCTTATGATATTTTTGGCTTTACTTTAACCCTTTTTTTAGCCAATCCATTAGATTGCCTAAACCCAGGACTCGAAAGAACCACCCTAAATAATAATAATATTTAGCACCGCGTCTTACTACCCGTTCGGGTTATACGCTTTAAGTACTAATTACTCTAATGGATTAGGACTTGGGAAGGTTGAATTAGAGGAAGTGAACCCGCATTTGCGTGGAGGGAGGGTGGAAAACCATTTAGGAAAAACCACCCCCAGTTCACTCGACCGAGATTCGAACCTCGATCTCCCCGTCCTCAGCAGTCGAGCTTTAACATGACAAGCGCGTTAGCCAACTACGCCACCCAGGCGGGTAACCACCCTAAAGCTCCACTTTTTTTGCAAAATTTAAATAACTAAAGTTATTGAATGAATTATTATCACTGATCAAGATATCAGGAACACCCAGCCTAGCAAATATAGACTTGAGTCTTTACATTACTGTTTCCATATCTTTACTTTTTATAGTATGTAATTCTAACCAATTTGAGAATGAATCTTAGCGCATTAACTAATTACAATCGTCAAACGGAAATAAATCACAACAAACCAGTTCCCAAGGACAGCTTGATGCTGGATATGAATTCAATGGTTCCTTTACATTATTATTAGGCACTGACAAGAATATGTTATATGTGCTAATGAAATCCAAAAGCTTGCTAAAGTCGTTTGTTTAATTTCTTTCACACACAGCATCACAAAGTTGTAAATCTTAGATCGAATGTTACATGACTTTAAATTTTGAAGAGTCTGTTGTCCCCTCCTGTCTTCTTCATCAGCAGATGGTTCTTCAACCTCTAGGATTTCACTATTTCCTTTTATACAGCTGCTCTGCAGTGTAGATCACACCTTGGTCCATGGGCTGGAACACGGATGTTGTGTTGGGGGTAGGAACATACTTGATCTTCTTATCTTTACTGCAGAGTTTGTTCTCATTAGGATGTGTTGGTACATTATCTAAAAGAGCCTGGGCCTTTACTTCATCTTCTGGAATTTTTAAATTTTAAATCTGAGGTTTTATAATCGTTGTCAACCGTTTTTCTACAAATAGAGAAAGCGGTTGCAATACAAAGAAAAGACAATAAGATCCCTAGGGATCTTTATTTGGCCCAGACCCCAATCAGTAAAACTCAGTACCCTAAATTTAGCAGTGATAACTATCAGAGAATAAAGTGTGCAACCATTTGAGTTAAAGGAAGTTAGGATTTGCTTGATGAAAAGCATAACAAAGAACATAACATTGATAAAGGCCCAAAGGCCATTTTTTACCAGAGATAATAATCAAATTTTAACAATATACATATATATTGATGGTTGCGGATAATGCGCACTAGCAATAATCCAACAATAATTATCGTGAAGTGAATGATGTGTATAAGTAAAAAGAATATCATTAGGTTACAGCATACTAAATGTACTTGCCAAGATTAAAGAACATGCTTACTAATTTAACAGAACCAATTCAAATGCAAAAATTAATGTTCATGAACAATACTTAAAATGAATTGAAAGCGGGTAAACACCCTATTGCCTAATGAACATATTTAATTCATTCCGAGATACCTATATATATATATATATATATATAGGCTATATATGATTGGAATAACACTTGTTAAAAAGTTTGTATATGTCTCATTCCCTTAACTTTTACATATCATCTAATAAATTTCTGCTCATAACTATACCCCTGGCTAGAATGTATACAAAGTCATTATTCCCATCTAAAACCCGAGAGGCAGGGTTAGCCCACAGAATTAAAAGCACAATAATATCCTAACTTATCATCTTATTCCAGTATAAACCTTGAACATATCAAAATCCTTTACTTAATTTCCCACTCGTGTAGAAATACCAAACAATATTGTACTCATCAAGACGCACTACAACTGTAAGCCATACAAACTATCGTGAAACATAGTACGCAGAGGTAGATTTACACTATTTAATTTGCAAACAATATAACCTAACCAGCACTAAGAAGAAGGCCATCACATGCCCATAAACTAAACAAATAAAAATATCTGCTAAATTAATTTAGTAAAATACAAATAAGTAAATATGCTGAAGCAATTCCAAAAATAATGAAGCTCTACATAATTTGGCAAGAGCTAAAGTCGTTACTCATTATTCCTATAAATAATAATAATAATAATAAAAAAAACTATCCAACATAATGTACACTTACATATCGTAAGCTCCTATATCCTAATAGCATCAAAGAGTGCTAGCTCCATGCTGAGTATAAGCTTATATTCAAATTTGCCCAGTGGGGAAAATATGGGAGGAAGGTATATCAAGGCCAATGATGTCATCTTCGGCAAGTAATGGCGTTAGTCTCTTCTTGACGCCTGCGTACAACGTCGAAAGAACGACAATTTGGGGGGTAGGGTAACAGACGTGATTACATAGAGCACCTGCGCGTTGCTCACCCCACGAGGAAAGTGGGCTGGATTATGTAGCACTCTGTGACTTCATTCTTGTCTAATCTGGAGGGAGGACAGTCCTGTGTGTCAATGTGTGTGGAGGATCAGAACACGGCGCTGGTCTCCCGGTAAAACGGGTAAGTGTGTGTGCGGTTATTGGTGGAGGAGGTTAGATGGCGAAGATGTTTGTAGCCACAGTACAGCTGGTACAGCCGTTGTATGAAACCAATCATTTGTTATTTCAGTTGTAAACACAAAACATGCTGCGACCCCCAGGTTGGAAACCACTGCTTCATTATTACACACTTGGAATTAATATATTAACTGGTAAGCTCCCTGAGATGTAGAACTCGCTCGTCACTTTATCAAAGAATTAACAATTTGACCATGTTTATTTAAAAACATTTTGAACTGTAAAATAAAGCAATTAAAAAAATGGAATGTATCTGTTTTTCTACATTATTATTATTAGCACCGCGTCTTGCTACCAGTTCGGGTTATACGCACTTACGCTAATGTGTAATGGTAGGGTGATTGTGAGATGAAATGGAGGATTGAGATGAAATGGAGGACCTACAGTTTAATGTGGAATCCGAACCACGGTGGAGGCCTGGCATTCCCCACGTTCACAAGATGTGTTGTCTGAGGTGAAGGAAGGGTTTGGTGATCAGCGAAATCACCACTCTAAACAACATGGTTATATGAAATTTCATGCAAATCAATCACTAAATAACGAATTTAAAAATGTACCCCAAATTTGAAAATATTGAAGGGTGAAAAAACTTATACTTTGTTTAATGTAGTCTACTTAATCAAATGAAAAATTACAAGAGTTGTAACAATGTAACACAGTCCTATTACTCCTCTTCCTTCATTGTTGCTTTGAGTACGTCTAAATTGCTTGCATTAAAGCCTATTTTAATAAACAATGAAATAAGATACACAAGTTCAATTCAAACTAGTATGGATACTTGCTAGAAAAATTAGTGTGTATTTCAGAAGTCAAACATTAACACTAACCTCAATGTCCTCATTTTATCAGTCAGAGCTTTAGGTAAAAAAACAATAAAATGTTGCGTAACAATCACTTCATTTATGCCTTCAAAATTTAACAAATTCCCAATTAAGGCATTGGCTATACAAAGTATGATAATTTGAATCATAAAATTGTGACAGTCTAGCAGCCACGAAAGTCACAACTAAAATCACTAAACCATAAACAAAACATTGGCTTACAATGCTGCCACTTCAAGCATTGCTGGCTGGGTGAAATTTTGTTAATGGGCAGCGATTCTAGGAAAGAAGCACATACGAAAACTCTGCACAGAAAAAAAACTCACACCCTTGTTTCTAGCACCCACTATTAGGATCCATCCATGTTTAACACATTTGCCTCCTATCAGTGCACATTTAAAACATGTTAAATTGAGGTGAAGTGTTGGTATAGCAATTTAACATTTATTCATTATTAATACTGGTACATTTTTATGCATATGTTGGTAGTTATGTTCATAGTATGTTCTTGCCTGATATGTATTTAGTTTTTTAGTTCATATTAATATCTCGTTTAATAAACTACTTTTCAATCCAGTAATGTTTGATGTTCATAGAGTAAACGTTATAAATCCTGTGGTGGCACGTTTTCACTATCTTCTAATAAATTGACATGGGAATAGCACACAGCCTATTGAGGGTTTTGTGGCTGTTGTCATTTTACATATAAAATGTTTTCTTGTTTTTAATACAAACAACGAGAATACAGTGAATCAAATTTTAACAATATTAATATTATTTCTAGACTTTCTTTGATCATTTATTTGTATTTCTATACTGATGAGGTAGATAAGATAACAAGCTTATTCAGTTTATTTGACGGATTAAAAATATTTAAGAAATGAAATTTCCTAACATGACACCAAAATATTTTAGTATGCAATAGTTTGTATGAATATTAAGTTTTATAAACTATCCCAAAACAAAACATAACCTTTCATGTGAAAACAACAGGCTTTTCCTAAAATATTTTGCATTAAAATACTGTCATCACGAACACGCCATATGATTCCACCCCTTCTTAATATGTAGGCTTATAAAAGTATTAAAGGTTTTATTTTTTTAAATACTACTTCTTCCAACTTCATCAAAAATGTTATTTTTTGACACACTTAAGGCTAGGTTAAGCTATGTTGAGACAGTTTGTGGTAATAAATATTGATTATTGCATGCTACACAAGTTATCAGACTGACGCAACATAGCCGAATGATAACCGGAGACATAGTCAAATACATCTTTAGTTTTATAATACCATTCAACCTCGAAACAATATTAAAATTCACTGCATTATCTATATGGGTATTTAGAAATATTTTTTAAAATGTAATTATACCAAGAAAAAAAATCATAATAGGTGGTAAGATGCACAGCATCCCCCAGTAATAAGAATGGAATACTGACCAATAGGCTAAAGGTGGCTTCAAAGTGAAGGTATTCTATTTCACAGTATGTAGTTAATATGTTGATAATTGTAAGTTGTACACACTACTCGGTTGGTCGACACTATGTCAATAGTACGCTCGAGCAACTAGCCAGTGTACCAAGTCATACAAACAGGATAACTAAATGTCATCTCCAGGGATTCATAATTTGACAAACACTTTATGTTTAGCCCATGTTGCGATTACAAAAAACCTAATAGCATATTCTAAACAAAGGTGAGAGTATGTAAATGACCTCAAGAAAATAAGGGGTAATGGCTCATAAAATACTAGTATCAGTAAAGTCATATAAACATTAGCCGATAGACTATAAAAGCCTGTTTATTCTCAGATAACAAAAATCCAAATAAGATAAACAATTTGAGTAAATACAGTAACAAAGGACATGCATGCACGAACCGTTCAAAAAGATCATATTCTTTTGATATCTTAGGTCTGTGCCAGAATATAAGAATTACAAATATTGAAATTTAACATGTGCCATCCTGGCTAACAAATGATAGTAATCAAATAGGCGAAACTTCATTAATTCTAGCCTTGATCGCGAGGGTAAGGAGATATATATTTTCTCGGCAGTCCACAAAATTAAAGATGTCAATATGCATACACTACCCAATGTCAGGTAGAGATACCCACTTTGACATAATAAGTTAACTCCTTACACTATATTACTATTAAATAGGGCCAATAAGCTCTCACCCAAAAGTGAATCTTCACTATCCACCCAAAATCTAAGTTCTAACTTAAGGTGCAGCCGAAGGGAGCGCAAGTATTTTTACGGTTTTTATAGAATTGACATTTTTTGACCAAAATAAATCAATTATTTCTCCAGGAGCAACATCGAGTTTAGTTTTCTGCACATACTAATATCAACAGATCTTGAATATCTGTCAAGGTTGTCCTGGAATTTTGTCGAAACTTTTTAAATAAAGAGAAAAAGTTTTGATAAAATTTCAGATCACCCTTGACAGATATTCAAGTTTTGTTGATATTAGCATGTGCAGAAAACTAAACTCGATGTTGCTCCTGGAGAAATATTCGATTTATTTTGGTCAAAAAAATGTAATGCTATAAAAACTGTAAAATTATTCATTTTCCCTTCTGCCGCACCTTAACAATACTTTAACAATAATCAAGTAGAATATTGAAAATTGCTCATCATTATAAAATACAAAATTCTTCGCCTAACTGTACACTATACTACTCTAACCTAAAGCGGTATAAACTATTCTGTTGACGTTCCTGAGAAGCAGACATAAATAATTAAGTTAAATGCATTATAGAAAGTTTAATACTTCTAACAAGACAATTATGAGGAATAATATTATCCCAGACATTAGTTATAGAAATCATACCTAATTTAAATTAACTATTAAACTATACATTACAAAAACTTACTCTTTGCGCTAGCATTTTAAACAAAGTTTAGAAAATAAGAATGAAGGCCTGAAATCTGAGCAACTTTGCGTGAAATATAAACATAGATAAGAATTTCGACATCTGACTGAGCCCAAAAATAAATTTAGCATAAAAAACTTACCAAAACATTAATAAAACTAGCTACAAAATATTCTGTGGGTAAGTCTTTCATTTTTGATGCAAGTAAAAATCCTGTGATGATCCAAATTAACAAAACATACAAGTTGAATACATTTAAGAATAATGATGATGATACATATACATGAATAAATTATTAAATAAGTTAATAATGTTGTATATTTATCTCCTCCCTTGATAATCCAACAATTTGATAATCTGAATCTCCCTTAAAATTTCAGGTTCAGATTAGCAAGACTGTTCTATATATATATACAAGTTAAAAAGGTTATTGTCTCTCATTTGCTAGATTTGGGTTTGCAACGAAAAAAAGTGAAATATGGTAATTATAGATGTAAAAATGCTAATTATTCTTTGGAATATAGTTTGAGGTGTATCACATGTTTGAGAGTTGAGAAACTTTTCCGGCCATGCTACAGAATATGACTGACAGGTATCCCGTAACATAGGTGAGCTATCTTTTTTTTTTCTAATCGATACACAGTCTTTTTTGAAGAGTTTGTAAACTGTTTTTTAAAATGTGTGGAAATTTTGTTTGGAAGAATAAAAAAGTGCCTTAGACGCTCAACATTTTCTTTACAGCCCCTTGGAAACTATCTTAATGAAACCTCACCTAACCTTACCTTACATGCATCAACAAATAAAATGTTATGCTACGCTGGTATAGGTATATTGTTAAAATAAGCTATTTAAGTTTTTTGAAAATATTTTCAATGAATAATAATGGAATAGAAATTAAGATAATATAGTAGGAATCGAATAGTACAAAGGTCCAATATTGTGTCAAGGTGAAGAAGCTCTTTGAGTGTGCAATCTAATTACCTAATTAATTGCTTGTAAAAATCTTTTTATTGAAATGTTCCAATTCTTGGTGTGTATATTTGTCATGTTGCTAGATCACTTTCACTTATATTCCATTCACGGTAGGAATTACTCCCTGAAAGGTCTTTTCTCCTACCAATATCCTACTATATAATAGATTTCTGGTAGGGAAAAAGGCCTTTCAGAAAACAATTCCTATGCTGAACAAACTTTATATGTTTTTTTTGTATACTTCACTCTTTATTCAACACAACATTAATTGTCAATGGTTACATTTCAGATACATCTTGGCTGGGTGAGTGCGCCGTCATTTTTTTCATTTGCCTGTTCCTGTAGTTCCTGTCCTCTAACTTTGACTGATTTGAACCTCTTAAGGTCCAATGATTCTCCCTGCATCTCTTGATTCGACCCATCACCAATGACAGTGATGGGTACGGTTGATATCGAGTGATCCTCGGCACCAATGTCCTGTTCCACTCAATGAATAGGAGAATCACTTGTGTAAGACATGGCCCCAGCTGGAATTTTTGGGAGATGATGTACTCTGGAAGATACCTAGTTTCATAGCATTCATTTGACTCAAATAAATCAAACTTAACTAAATGTATACTTTCACCTAACACCTTTTGAACCATAGCACTTTCCCAAGAAATTTGATTTTGTTTAAAAACTTTGACTCAAAAACTTTCATTTACTTTAAAAGTGTTTTTACCTTTCCAGAATATCTCTTCTGTATTCCTTGCTTATTGTTTACATGGGCTCTTATTTCCTCCACGTTTTGTTTGTTTTGACCATTTGTTGTCATCTCTCAAAGAATTTACATGCCATCAATACAGCGAGTGTAACTCTAGTAGTGAGCTGAGCATGTTCCTATAATACATTAGAAACTCTGTCAAAGCTATATGCAAGTCTTTCCCATTAAGAAATATAGCCTTCCTGATGGCCCATTCAAGCTGCCCAAAAACAATTTTCCGCTTGACCATCAGTTTGTGCAAAATATGGTGCTCTTGATTGATATCTCATTCCATGTATGTAACAGAAATCATTATATTCTTTTAATCAAACAATTTGACTGCCATTATCTGATGCCATACGGCCAGGTAATCCAAATCCCGAATCGCGACTGTTGTAGTAACTGATTACATTTGTCAGATTTATAGCCACTTAGATTGACTGTCGATTACCATCTAATAGATTTTTCCATTTAGAGGCCCAAAAATCTTAGCTTTATATGGCTCCAAGGCTTTTTTGATCATGGCCAACGAATAAGCTCACACCTGTCAGGAGAACTCTGTACTTTTTGGCATGGATTACAGACTAAAGCCAAAATCTCAATTCATTTACCTAGCCCTGGCCACCAAAAGTAGATTTTTGTCAGACGTTTAGTCATGACTATTCCAAAATATTGGTTGTGCCAATTATTCCAAAACCCTATTTTGTAGAGGCGGAGAAATTACCATTCTTTGTCTTCAGAAAAGGCATCCTTGATCCATATACAAATAACCAGCTACTGATTGAAACACATTAAGCTCTCTATCGACCTGTTTAGGCCACCATATTTGAACAAAAAATTTCAATTTAATCGGGATGTTATCTTTTACACTCTGAAGAGACCAGTTTCTTATTCAAATATTGGCTGTCCTCTGAATAATTAATGAAGTTTATAATAATATCCTGTGATTGATCATAATTATTAATGTTTCAAGACAAATAATCAGCACAATATTTCCTTGAACGAACATCCAATCTTATAATCAAAACTTGACAAAATTGTCTTTGTAAGCGATTTGTTAATACAACTGGAATTACATGCTTGGGACCAAAATTGGTTGTTAGTGGTTTATGGTCTGTCTTCAAAATAAACTTCCTTATATAAAGATAATGTGAAAACTTAAGAACTCTGTAAACCAGGGCCTGGGCCTCCAGTGTCAAGCTCGCCAGTCATTTGAACACTATTTTGTGTAACTTCCACACTGAAGGGTAACTTCTCAGCCTCTAAATACTCAAGGCTAAAAAAACTAATTGTTTCTTGTCCTATTGCCCCTTATTTGATTTCCATAAGGTTAGAGGTGACCTACTTAAATTTTGAAGGACATATTCTTTTTAAGTGCCCCTACATTTACAAATGACATAAACATATAATTGCTAAAACCACACAGTGCTGTTTTGTGATTGCTGCTATATTCACAAACTGCACAAGGAGAAAAGGAATCAAAATATTGTTTGGGAGGATGAATATTCCTGCTTTATTGTTGCCTAGAAATTATTTTGAAAATTTCCTGTTCCCTTTTTATTTATTTATCTTCGAAAAATGTTTTGGAAGCAATAACCTGCTGAGCAATCTCCCTAGCGTTCCTAATGGCTAATTTGGAAGGGTCCTTGAGAAATAAGTGTTCTTTAACTTTCTTGTATACTGATCAAAAATTTGTCAAGAAGCACAAAATCTAGGTGTGTTTAGAATGTACAATTGGAAGCAGGATGCTAAACTCTAGCAGCCCAGTCTGCTACTGATTCATTTGCCACACAACATGTGCTGTAAAATTCTGATCTTACCTTGAAAACTGAAACCATGGGTGAAAAATGTGTATTTAACAAAGCAATCAACTCCACATACCTTCTTGTGTCAGGAGCGTTGGGTAACCTGATTTACATGACACTCTAGTGTTTCACCAGATTATTTCGTCAGCTTACTCTTGAAAATATCCCGGTCATACTGAGCAGGATTAAATTCCCTGAGATGTCCTATAAAACCAGCCATGGCTGACTTTGAAGTTGCCGAATTACAGTTGGTTGGTTCTTGTCCACAGCGCCAATGTGATGTTGCTAATTAAATTTCACTTACATAGCCTTGTTGTACTTAACTCTTTAATCTGGTTACATTTCAAATACAACTTACTGGCTCACTCTTAGCAAACACCTTGATAATTAAATATAATAATCAACCATGTCATAGATCAAAGATGTATGAGGTACACATCAAGGTATTAACCCTTTTAGTGCCAGGCCTATTTCAGAACTTGGGCGCAAAGAGTGCCAAAAGCCTGTTGGTTTTGTGTGGAAAGAATGCCACAGCTATTTCCTCATTTTTGGAAGGGTTTGCAAGAAAATTTGCCAAACCTTTATTTATGAAGCAATAATTTTGATTTTTCTATAATTTTAATCTGTATGTACTGTTCTTTAATAATAATAATAATAATAATAATAATAATAATAATAATAATAATAATAATAAATAATTACAATTTAATTAAAATTATTTAATTTCTAAATCTGAAATTTAATTTAAAAAATTTTAATTGTTCATTTATTTCAAAACTAATGCTAATTAACATAGTAAAAAAAATATATATAATATTTCAATATTATTTTGCTGTAGTGCATTTAGTTTTATACAAGAAAATAAAGTTTTGAATATATATGATTATAAATAGTAGTTACAAGAATTTTTATTTGATATCCTGCATTAGATATTTTTGGGCCGTTTTTGCTTACCTTACAGCAAGATTTATTATATTGATTACCTCATGAATAAATATTTAGGCCTACACATAATGAATGCATTTTTCAAAAAAACTTTTAATTTCATAGTTTAAAAAAATATTATATAAATTTATAACGTCACTACGGCTATTTACTTACATTGGTAAAGAAATCTTTTCATTCACATGACATATCATGAAAATCTTAATAGTATATTTTTCTAAACTCAGAACAATTTAACCCATATATTTGATAACTGTTTACAAAACTATTTACATCGGTATGAATGTGAGTCACATTTATGTTTTCCATGCAGCTCGTACATAAACTGGCTTTGCACTTAGCACATTGAGTATGTGACACTTCCATTGTAAATGTACTAAACTCCCAGTTCCAATAACAACTATTTATGTTTGATTTTTGTTGCCAACCTTATATAAAACAATAGAGGGAAATGTTCTCTTTCAAGTGATATATAAAGCTTCTACACTATCAATCTGATAGCCGACATCATCCGCTCTGGAACTTTTAACGGTAGTAGGCAGAGCCGATCAGATCCTCTCATGGCACTTTTAGTGATAGTATGTGGAGCCGTTCAGATCGGATCGTGGAACTTTTAGTGATAGTATGTGGAGCAGTTCAGATCGGATCGTGGCACTTTTAGTGATAGTATGTGGAGCAGTTCAGATCAGATCATGGCATTTTTAGTGATAGTATGTCGAGCAGTTCAGATCAGATCGTGGCACTTTTAGTGATAGTATGTGCTGCAGTTCAGATCGGATCGTGGCACTTTTAGTGATAGTATGTGCAGCAGTTCAGATCGGATCGTGGCACTTTTAGTGATAGTATGGGGAGCAGTTCAGATCGGATCGTGGAACTTTTAGTGATAGTATGTGGAGCAGTTCAGATTGGATCGTGGAACTTTTAGTGATAGTATGTGGAGCAGTTCAGATCAACTCATGGCATTTTTAGTGATAGTATGTCGAGCAGTTCAGATCGGATCGTGGCATTTTTAGTGATAGTATGTGGAGCCGTTCAGATCAGATCGTGGCACTTTTAGTGATAGTATGTGGAGCAGTTCAGATCAGATCATGGCATTTTTAGTGATAGTATGTCGAGCAGTTCAGATCGGATCGTGGCATTTTTAGTGATAGTATGTGGAGCAGTTCAGATCGGATCGTGGCATTTTTAGTGATAGTATGTGGAGCAGTTCAGATCGGATCGTGGCACTTTTAGTGATAGTATGTGGAGCCGTTCAGATCGGATCGTGGCACTTTTAGTGATAGTATGTGGAGCCGTTCAGATCGGATCGTGGCACTTTTAGTGATAGTATGTGGAGCAGTTCAGATCAGATCATGGCATTTTTAGTGATAGTATGTCGAGCAGTTCAGATCAGATCGTGGCATTTTTAGTGATAGTTTGTGGAGCAGTTCAGATCGGATCGTGGAACTTTTAGTGATAGTATGTGGAGCAGTTCAGATCAGATCGTGGCATTTTTAGTGATAGTATGTGGAGCAGTTCAGATCGGATCGTGGCATTTTTAGTGATAGTATGTGGAGCAGTTCAGATCGGATCGTGGCACTTTTAGTGATAGTATGTGGAGCCGTTCAGATCGGATCGTGGCACTTTTAGTGATAGTATGTGGAGCCGTTCAGATCGGATCGTGGAACTTTTAGTGATAGTATGTGGAGCAGTTCAGATCAGATCATGGCATTTTTAGTGATAGTATGTCGAGCAGTTCAGATCGGATCGTGGCATTTTTAGTGATAGTATGTGGAGCAGTTCAGATCGGATCGTGGCATTTTTAGTGATAGTATGTGGAGCCGTTCAGATCGGATCGTGGCACTTTTAGTGATAGTATGTGGAGCCGTTCAGATCGGATCGTGGAACTTTTAGTGATAGTATGTGGAGCAGTTCAGATCGGATCGTGGCACTTTTAGTGATAGTATGTGGAGCAGTTCAGATCGGATCGTGGCACTTTTAGTGATAGTATGTGGAGCAGTTCAGATCGGATCGTGGCACTTTTAGTGATAGTATGTGGAGCAGTTCAGATCAGATCATGGCATTTTTAGTGATAGTATGTCGAGCAGTTCAGATCGGATCGTGGCATTTTTAGTGATAGTATGTGGAGCAGTTCAGATCAGATCGTGGCACTTTTAGTGATAGTATGTGGAGCAGTTCAGATCAGCTCATGGCATTTTTAGTGATAGTATGTTCAGATTGGCTCGTGGCACTTTTAGTGGTATTATGTGGAGCCGTTCAGATCAGCTCGTGGCACTAAAAGAGTTAAAGTTAAGGTGGTACAATAATTGACATTAAACTATTGTTATTAATAATGTAGTTTAGTAATGTTACCTAACAAAGAAAACATGTTTCTGACATTCACACCAAGAATAACCAATCTTTCATTATTTTGAATTTTTTTTATGACAGCAACACAATACAAAACAGTATTATTAATCACAAAATAACTGTGGTTCCAGCAAGTTTAATATTACGACTAATGGTTCCCTTGAATAGTCAATGATTACACAACTAGTGTGCTCAATAAAATACTTTATTCACCTTCATGATATGTTGGTTGACACACCTTTTAAGTCTTTTAACATAGTCCATTTGCCACTTTGTCGAATAAAGTAACTAAATATATAAGTAATTTTAAAGGTTAATACTAGTATGACATGTTATAGCAACCTAACCATCAGTTGGTAGATGCATGGTAAGTTAGGTTTTTATTTGTTTGGGTTAGCTTGTAATGAATAAAATACAAACAGGATATAACAATTAACTAAATTATGTTTTATTGTATTATAGTTTTTTATGTGTACCCTATTGTATCTCATAGGTTTATTTGGGTGAAATGATATTCTAGTTCATTGGTCAAATCATTACACTCAATGCTTAACCAGTGTTATTCTGTGGCTTAGGTAAGTAAAGTAGGTTAATCACTGTCTTATTCCAGGAACTATTAATAATAATTTTGATCTTGCCGGTAACCATAGTTTGTACTAATTGTAATTTTCTATAGTAATATATACTATCATAGCTTAATAGTGTTTTGTTATAAGAAAAAAACATACTTAGACCTTAACGCTAACAATTTGAATTCTGCTTATAACTTGCATTTCGAAGATGTCTTGGTTTATAATAACATTCATTTTACAAATATAACTCAGTTTAGCCTATTTATCATAATTTAATGTTTTTCATTAGCATATGTCTAAACTTTTTTTGAATTTCAAAATACAACTTAAAGATACTTGTTCTTATCCACATTGCATTATTATAATATGAGGAATGTCATAAATTGACTTAATCAAGCCCATGTATGGGAAACCTGGACTTATTAACATCATTTTTCCAACAAAACGCTACTAAACTTGATACATACACAGCTATCAAACATTTAGACCCGCTATATAATTATTATGGCATCATTTTGGATCATAATGATCCACTCCCATGCTCAGCAAGACTCAGTCTCGCTTTGTGGTTAGCATTACCCTGAACACAATCTTAATTACACAATACAGAAGCAAAAATCATTAAATTACAACTACTTTTAAATGTTGACCAGAACATTATAACTCATCCTAACTTGACTTAATCTTTATTTGATTGATGTAGCCTATTGAAGGTTAGGTTAAATTAGGATGGGCTAATAGCTTGTAACCTATCTTGGTGGACACATAATCTAAGGTATCACTATCGAGTTGGAAGGGAGATTAGTGCTTGCTTTTAAATTATAATAAGCTTTTCAGGAAGTAGTTTTAAACAAGGCGACAACACAATATGCTACTAACACTTTATATAAGCTCTGTGTTTTCTGTTCAGAACATTTTTAAATCAAATTGTTTCAGTCAATGTTAAAACAACATTGTACAATGGTATCCTATTCTGTAACTTAGGTGAGTAATGAAATTACATTATAATCCAACAAGTAATGTTTTATAATATCTATTGGTCCTGGACTTGTGTTTCTTTGTTTATATTTATGATGATTAGTAGCTTTGTTGGAATAATGGAGAACATGATTATCACCAAATTTTTACTGTGTCTTCCTGAACCTTACCATTATTTTATACCAGTGCTGGAATTGGTTCTTAAAGAAAAAAAACTAAAACTGAGTTGATCGCCCATTTATGATTGAAGAGGATCCTATCAAGTATTGTAATAATGCTTGTGATGTAAGTGCCTTGCTTGCCAAGTTACACCTTGAAGATTATGAAACAAGTTTCCTAGCTAATCATGAAGAACCGCAAACCTTTGAAGAGGCTATGAAGTTTTCTGAATTGGAACAGTGGAAACTGATAATTGAACAAGAAATATAAGCTCTGAGGGAAAATTATGTATGGATGGAAGTGGATCGTCCTGAAAATACAAAGGTCATTAACCTGATATGGGTCTTTACTAAAAAATGTAGTGAAACTGGAAAATCAGAACTATTTAAAGCACGATTGGCGGCACAGGGCTCCAGAAAACTGACTAATTGGATCTCTCAAAGATAAACACACCAGTAGCTAAACTGCCAACACTAAAGAGTTTGACCTTCAGACGGTAATCATCTTGGTTTGCCTATTTACCAAATTGATGTTCAAAGTGCATTCCTTATAGGATAATATTATTATTATTATTAGCACCGCGTCTTACTACCCGTTCGGGTTATACACACTTACGCTAATGTGTTATGGTAGGGTGATTATGAGATGAAATGGAGGACCTACAGTTTAACGTGGAATCCGAACCACGGTGGAGGCCTGGCATTCCTCACATTCACAAGATGTCTTGTCAGAGGTGAAGGAAGGGTTTGGTAATCAGATAAATCTTTGCTGGGACCGAGGATTGAACCCTGGCCGCCAGCATAGAAGTCTGACACTATAGGATAATAAAAGAAGAGGTGTTCATGCAAGTACCCAAGGGAATTAAACTGAAGACCACCAAAGTTTGGGAACTAAATAATCTATAAATGAACTAAAAAAACTCACACTTTTATTGGAATGAAAAACTCAATTCATTGGTGATAAAAATGGATTTAAAATATTTCAAAATGACTAAGATATATATTACAAAATTGAAAGAAAAAAAAAGATATTATCTCCTCTTTTTTGTCCACTATCTTTTAATAGTTGGCTCAAACGCTGAAGAAATGGCATCCTTGAAGAGAGCCTAATGCACTAATTTCAAGTTGAAAGATATGGGGACGGTTCAGGATTATCTTTGTACACACATATATCATAATTTGTAAACAAGCATTCGCTTGAAATTTTTCAGGAAAAATATTTTACAATGGTTTTGTAAACTGTTGGTATGAAGGACTGCAGACCAGAATGTACATCTTTGGACCCTGCAGGTAAAATTGACAGCTTGAACAAGACATTCCCGAGAGTCAAGAGTTGGAAACAAGATCTGACAAATCGAATGTCTGATGTACATAATGTTGTCAGCGGGCCTTCACCATTTTTGGGTATTGTGTTTCTTGTGGCCCAAAGAAACAAGCAACACTGCTATTTTTTACACAGAGTCTGAGTATGTTGCCATAAGTTTAGCATTAAGGGAAGCTTCACTTGCAGAAAAATGTTTTTAAAAATAAATTAATAGACTATTTTCTTAGCTATAGTCCTGCACACGTTTGATTGTTTTCTGTGCTGGCTGCCATACATTTTTGGACAACTTGTTTCACTGCATGTTATGCATCATCTTCATCTCCTTGTCTCAATGAAGTAGATGTTATTCCATCATGTGTTATTTCATATTAATTAAATATATGGCAGCCAATACATCCATAAAATTAAATAAATACATGACTACAGCTATGAAAATAGTCAATTTATACAATTCATTTTTTTTTCTTTCTGCTTTGTTTATATTCTAGAAATCAAATTATAGCATCATCTTCACCTCTTAAATCGATTTTATTGTTATTTTATTATCATTCAAAATCGATTTCAAAATTATATAATTAATTAAGATTTGAATAATCAAAAATAAAATGTATTTTCATCTTTTTAAATAATAATCATAATAAATCATAATCATTATAATTGTGTGTGTATAATATGAAAAGATAAATAAATTGTAAATTGCAAGGTATAGTCTCAAACACCTGTCTTTTTTTAATCATAATTCATTAATTTTAATTAATTTATTTTTACTACCAAAGCTTACTTACTAACCTACCTTATAATACAGCATTATGTAAATAAAAATATAGTTATATATTTTTCACCTCATATGTAAGGTCTTAGACTATTTCTGTAAAACATTGTTGACTAGTCATGCACCATTATATTCATATTTTTAGTGAGCATGTGGTCAGATACTTGACTTTACTTTCTTTGTTATAGACATTAGACTTTGATCGTGACGGTCTCTCCAAAATGAGAAAGGCCATCAAAGCGATCCATAACTCTGGGAATTGTAAGTTAATTACATTACTTACTTTTAGGCATTAGGAATTCGAAAGTTCATTGCTCCACTTAGAAAAGTATGGCACCTATCCATATCTTGAGCTAGATCTACCCAGTCCAGCTCATTACATATTTACTTTAAACTGTGTAACCCTCTGTTTACTTATTAAATAATAAAAATTCTTGGAGTAAATTTTTTTTATATAATGTATGTATGTAGAATATATTAAATCAATACCAATCATTGAATATTACTTTTTTTTCATTGTTGCCATTGATTCATAAGTTAATTTTTAGCACATACCTTACAAATAGACCAACCTTTTTAACCTATACTTTTATTAATATTGGAAATAAATCACTTCGTGCTAAATAGACCAAATTAGTTTCTAGTTAGTACTTTTAAGTATATTAAGGAATAATATATTTTTAAAACTAATCCTTTTTAGGATAAATATCAAGAACTAATATTTTATGCTTAGGGTTATTTTATTTTTTATAATTTGTTAAAACCACAATTCATTTCTTTTTTTATAGCTCATGTGGATAACGAAATGTATCTGTCTCGTTCTTTGGAGAAGCTGGGTGGAAATGCTCTTAACAAGGACCAGGAACCGGATATTGGTGCAGCCTTCATCAAGTTTGCTGTTGTCACCAAGGAACTGTCAGCCCTTATGAAGACACTAGTGAGTATGTTTTTTTGTACTGCAAGAATAAAGAGTATGCTTTTCCTCTTTACTCCTCCTTTCCTTTACATGACACACAACCACTGGGATCTATGGGAAATTGACATAGAAAGGAGATGAGACACAGTAAGATTGGACCTATCTAGAGGTTATAAATTATTGAACTATTTCTAGAAAGTATATGTGTTAAGATTACCTTTTAAAATAAAAGGTAATAATAATAATATATTATTATTAGCACCGCGTCTTACTACCCGTTCGGGTTAAACGCACTTACGTTAATGTGTAATGGTAGGGTGATTGTGAGATGAAATGGAGGACCTACAGTTTAACGTGGAATCCGAACTACAGTGGAGGCCTGGCATTCCCCACATTCACAAGATGTCTTGTCAAAGGTGAAGGAAGGGTTTGGTAATCAGATAAATCTGTGCTGGGACCGAGGATTGAACCCCGGCCGCCAGCACAGAAGTCTGAGACCTTACCCCTAGACCACCAGGTCACCAATAATAATAATAATCAATCAATCAATCAATCAATCATTGTTTATTTAGGATTTAAAAGAAAAATTACATAAATTAGTTTTTGATAATAATAATAATAATAATAATAATAATAATAATGGAGATGATAATAATAGTAATTATAATAATAATAATAATAGTAATAATAATGAAGGCAATCACTTTTGTTCAACTAGGATAATTTCATATTAAAAGATGCTAACATTAATTTGAAATTTTAAATATTAATCAATTAGTAGTAATAGTATCTTATCACTTTATCATTCTAGTATCCATTTAGTAGGTTTGTTGGTCATCCCTTTCTAAATTTTGTAGTTTTTATAATACAATATTTATGGTAAGGAGTATGAGTTCATTCTTAAACAGTGTACATTCATAATTTTCAATCTAATACTATTTTTCTTGGGCATAGGAAAAAGTAGTAGGCCTTAAAGGGAATGAGGTATGATAATTTGTCTCCCTTAATTGTAATTTAGGTCAATATTGATCACAACTTGATTTAAAACTATTTTTACACAGAAGTAATAAACGTTAGTCCAAATCTAACTTTGTCAGGTACACTATGAAAAGATTCTTCAGAACTGTAGCTTATCTATTCTAATTAAATAATTAGATCACCTGAAGGTAATCACACTTAATACTAATAAGCACATTCATACAAATACATAATTACACTGATGCATCAAAAGTCTTGTCACAGATAATAGTGTTTGACCAAGTGGTATATTCCTTCACCAGAGCACAATGTTAACATAAAACACGGCATGAAAGGTCACTAACATTATCAATACGTTACACCTCTCCCACCTAAGATACAAAACAATATAACCGGGTACTATAAAATAACTTCTCAAAGTTCAGTCCCTCAATTGGTTTAATGCACCTCTTTGTACAATTGTTCACATTTAACCTTACGTCCTGCACTTTTTTAGCAGTGCTACTACTCTTTTTGCGTCTTCCATATCTGTCTATATCGTCCTCAGTCATGGTACTCCTCTCCTCTGAAGGTGATAACTTATCTTCTAAGTGAAGATCTCGAACCTCATGATTAGTTTCCTTTCTTGCCAGTGATTCTTTGTCGCCTACACTTGACCTCTGTATAGCCATATTTGAGCTTAGGCCTATAGTAATGTTTTCTTGTTCTCTTGCTGTAGTCCACTTTGGAGATGTACATGCCTGTTCAATTTGTAATAACTCCTTACGGTAGAAATCACCTGCCTTAAGCAACTGATCAGTATACCTTTTCCATTTCACCTTATCGATGCTGGCCAGTTGCCATACTGGCTTCATAGGGTTCTTATAGTCTCTTGCTAATACTCGTTCTCCTTTTGAGAAAGAGATGTCTCGATGACCTCGGACATACTTGACCTACCTCTGTCTTGCTTCTTCTCTTTTCCTTCCTAGAAATTTCATTGCTGGTGACTCCCCTGTAGTTAAATGAGGTGCATTCCTGTAGGCAAATAAGTATTGACTTAATTACGTCGATAAACTGTCTTTATCATTCTTCGGATCCAACATTGCTTTGTCAATTCTGTTCTTGAAAGAGTTTACTCCATTTTATGCTAGACCGTTGTGGATGATAAAGTGGTGAGGTAATGTGCTTAATTCCATTCATTTTGTAGAACCTTTCGAATTCCTCTGAACCCAGCTGTGATCCACTATCTGAGATTAAAACCTTAGGTAGTCCAAATCTGGCAAAAATTTCCCTCAATATATCTAAAGTGGCCTTGGAATCTATTTTATTACAATCCATCTCTGTTACTTCTGGCCAACATATGTATGCGTCAATGAGTAACAAAAACATCTTACCTCTATAGGGTCCCAAAACATATATGTGTACTCTTTCAAAAGGATTCTCTGCATCTTCAAACTTAACTAAACTTGCCTGCTCAGGCGAACTCAACTTTGATTGACACGGTAAACAGTTTTTTACAAATTGAGCTCTTCTTTTACTACTCCTAATCATTTATTTAAAGTTGGTACTTTCTTTTCAACATTGTTGAACCTCTGTATAAGTCATTGAATTACACACAAGTCAAAATCATCAAGAACTATTTTTAAACTGCTGGGTTTGAGCTTTTTTCATGGAGTTGAATGTTTTGTTTGTTTCCAACTTGCCATACTTCTTTCCTTTCGAACTTTACAAATAGTACGCTCCAATTTTCCTGTAGCTTTTGCCACACGTTTTCTCTCTCTTGCAACAGGATGCCTATAATATCCCAATAGTTTTTCACTCTCAAAAAAATCAATTACATTTGCAATAATTTTGTGTCCTTCACTGTGAATAGTTGGTTTAGCATGCTTATTGGTAGCCATTTTAAAATCACTTTATGTACTTTGTAATTAAAGTTGATTAGATATTCATAATGTCTGTCAAAAGAGGTAAAAATAAAGTAAACACATTCTACACAAACTACTGAAAGTCCTAAACTCTCGAACTTACACACTTGTATGCTGACAGGAGTGTACACGCCAGAACGTCAAGATAATGTCTGATGATGTGTATCATTGGTCTCCCACTTCATTCCTTAATTACCTTAGTTGACATTCTTTTCACATGCATTGTTAAATGGGTTGAGTAGTACAAACTTTCTCCTACTTCCAAGTTTATTTTAGAAAAATGAACATACTTGAACATTCATCCTGTAAAATTGGCTTCAGACACATTATGAACAAAATAGATATATTTTCAAAAATCACTCATTTATAAACTACTACCAGTATTAACTGATTTTTTTAAACAAAAACAAATATATAAAATTATTTTTATTGTAAAAACAATACCAAATAGCCATTTTGAACCAAATTTTTAAATCCATTTTTAATTATAATTTTTAAATTTGAAAAAAAAAATCAGTAAACTAACCTAAGCCAATTGTTCCCTGAAAATAAAGTATATATTTCTACTTTACTATGTCAAAGATTTCCCATATATACCTTTTAACCCTCGAGTGGGCACTCTTATATATTTAACATTAGCAACTTCACTTTATATCTTGCACCATTTCCTACAACTACTACTACTATTTAAATTAGAAAACTTAACATTTAAATTTCACAATAGATTTATTTAGTAGACATAAAAAATGGTTACATTTTACAATTTTTACAAATAGGCAGAAAATGATAGCATATTAATTCTCTTCAAGTTAAATATCCTTGAGTGATTACTTGACTACTTGCAGTGACCTGGGCAACACAGTGACCAGTCAAGAGGCAGTAGAATTTCTAAAAGGAGAGTAATATAAGGATTAGTTAAAGCAAATATAGAACAATTTTACAGTATAACATTTACACAGTCTCACTCGACAAGGTTTAGTGTTACTAATACAGTTGAATAGTAGGCTGGTGGATCCAGCTGGATGATGGCTAAGGGCCAGAAGTCATTAAAGTACTAAGGCAGGACATTTTCCCTATACGGTACTACCATGCATTCAATAGTACATCAACCTAATTTTGAACAATCACCAAATTTGAGAACTTATTTACTGGGTAAAACAAAATATAATTTGCGCGGACCCCACTATGACAAACAGTCACTTTCCACGGGTTGCGCACCCAAACTAATACCTATAATGAACATTGACTGCTTAGTCAAACCTCTATGATTTACAACTGCACTGCGTAAGGCAGAAGAAAGAAACAGACTTCCTGGCGATAACCATCAATAACAAAGTACTGATGCACATGACGTTTAGGGTGTCATGAACTATATTACCTTTTAAAGATTTATAGGAACTTGTGATTTAGTGTACATTTACCACACTAAAATTCACATTTTCCAAGTGAGAGGCACGGACGTTAGGACCGTGTCCAAAAATACAATAATGCACTCAGCATTTGACTTTATGAGTCATTAAAATTTTACATGTCCATCGGACAGAAAGGCGAAATATAGCCAAGGTACTTCTAGCATAACGAAGTTAGCTAGTTTTGAATAAGCTACTTGGTCTAACAAAATAGAACAAAAATAATAATGCACTCAGCAATTGACTTTAAGAGTCCTTAACATTTGACTTGTCAATCAGACAGACAGGTGAAATACTTCTAGCGTTAGCTAGTTCTGAAGATGAAACAAATCTAATAAAGAGAAACATTTCTCTTGCAAAATTAAAAAGACTTCCAAATAACTATTTACAATATATTAAACAAAATAAAGTATCTTCCTACTTCATGCTTGTGGCTAAACGACCCCGGCTGGATACTGATACCCTGGTTAAGTTGTCCTGGTGTCCAGCTCGTTGATCCCGACGATTGATTCAGCGCCGTCGATGCTAGGGCGGTGAATCCGTCGCCACAAACTCCATGGTCCTTCTTGGTGTTTTTCTCGCCGGCAGCGCTTCGTCCTAGTTCCTAAGCTGAGACAAGGTGTTGTGCATAAATGAGCTCAAGGCGCTTACCCTTATATAGCGACAATCAGATATGAACATGAAAAGGGATAACGGAGAATGAATTACGAAGCAGAGGTAAAATAAGGGAGAATGAAAGATAGGGGAAAGAGAAAGGGAGTTTAGAAAAAGATGAGCTTCTTCTGTCGACCACCAGAGGCGCATGGTCGCGCTTGCGCTTTGGCCCAGTGCGTCTCTCACTTTGATTCTTTCTTTTCGACTGCGTGAGCCAAAGTTGAACCACGTGGAGCCGCCATTATAGAAATTCTGTTTTGTGAAATGAGTAAACGATATCTGAAGGCATCTGTCCTTGGGTGAGTTTTATACACATATATCCTGTATCCTAATGCATCAGTATTAATTTAGTTATTTGATTTTCACTGTTTGTTTTACGAAAAGACATGATATAGAAGTATATTATTTAAATTATATTAACTGCCACATGGTTAGTTGTAAGTTTTGGGTAGTCCTCTTTCAAATAACTAGGGCCCATATTCACAAATCTTATTCATAACTTTAATAAGATTAGTCTTGTTTTGTGATATCTAGAACCGCAATTATAAAAATGTAAATTAATTTTTTACTAATCCACATGTTTTTTGAATGTAGGCCAATACGCCGTTTTGTATTAGAGTACAACTTTGAGGTAGTTTATCTTTTAATATCTCCATATAGCCCCAACGTGGCACCCAATTACACGAATATTGATAAATAGTTAGATTTTTCCCTTGTAGGTGATCAATCAACCTGATTGACACGCTACAATCTCATTCAGTTTCTACTTAATTCTCGATACTTGTATGAATGAATTAATTTGTTTTGAACGTATTCTTTTAATTAAGAGTCATTTTAAATACATTCCATTATATATAAACAAATTAATTGATAGATAATCTTTATTATTGTGTTGTGTTAGTGTTTTTATTAACTCATAATCTTAATTACTTAAGGTACTTTACCTAAAGCAAGAAACACAAAAGTAAGTTAGTTCAGAATATTTATCACAATTTATATCCTTATGTTTTACTTGTGTCTACTATCTTAGTAATATTTATTATGGATGTGATAAGGAGAAATATGAAATTATAATATTAGGATTACACTCAAATGTTTTATTTACTTAAATTGATATCAAATAAGCATATCAATCTAAGTAAATGTAACATCTAAGTGCATTCCTTATATTATAATTTTATGTCTACATTGTTGACAACTTAGTGTGCTTTTTTATATCTCCGAGGAAAGTGTAGTGTTTTTTAAATTTCTGGCTAATTTTTTATATAAGTTTGTCAATAATCACAAAAAATAAATGAATATATTTATTATTGTTTTAGATGCAAAATATCAACAACATTGTGATGTTCCCTTTAGAAAACCTTTTGAAAGGTGATTTACGTACTAAAGGGGATTTGAAAAGGCCATTTGACAAGGCTTGGAAAGAATATGAGGTCAAATATGCCAAGATTGAGAAAGAAAAGAAGCAACAAGCTAAAGAAGCAGGTCTCATCCGCACAGAAGTGACTTCTGCTGAGATTGCTGATGAGATGGAGAAAGAAAGGAGGGTGTTTCAGCTTCAAATGTGTGAGGTGAGGGGCCATCTAAAATTTGAAATTAGTAGATGGTTAAGTTAGAAATTTAACTTTCATAAGAAAGTGTTTTATTTATTTCACAGTAATATTACAGCAGTGTTTGCACTAGATACAATTAACGGGGGAGCTGAATTTTATCCATTCTGAATGGTATCCATTCAGACATTTCTTAAACAAGCACCACAAATAAAAAGTCTGAATTATATCTACTAGAAATATTTGCATTATACCCAAAAAATCTTGAATTGTATCCATTTAATTGCGGCACTACTTGTCTGATAGATGGCAGTAGCAGAAACTATCCTTAACTCATTCTTTGTTTACTAGAGAGCAGCACTTATCCTTTACTCATTTTGTGTTTACTAGAGATAGAGAGCAGCACTATCACTATGTTAATATATATATAAAAAAAGCGAAATACTTATTGGTGTTTCTTTTAAAAGAATAATAAAAGGGAACTTTACAAATCATTGGAGTTTCTTTATTCTAATTGACTGGCTTCGTTAAACAATAACATTTCAAACTGCTAATTTATACTCTAAGAAATGAAGACGTAGGATTATATTATTTTAACAATCTGTATTTAAAGATGGGAAATTGAACATTTAATAATGTTGGGTGCCAACAAATATTGTGTTCTGGCTGTTAAGATAAGACATGTCATTATCGGTTTTTCGTAGATGCAGTGAAAGTAATTTTATTGTTTCTTGTCGAATGGATAGATCCAAGAAGCTGAAGATTCTTGGCTACTTTACGTTTACCTATCAGGTAAGACTTCCTTGTAAATTTCTAAGTTTTAAGATTTACATTACCGGTACTGACATTAACTTATGTGTTGAGAACGTTTATTGTTACTTTTGAGTTAATATCTAAAAAAACCAGCAACCTTCCATTGCAGTGTTAAGGCCCTGACACAGATTCCATATCTATAGGTCTGTGGTCCTTAAGAAATCGATGCCACAATATCAGATTGCTCTGGCCGCAGAGTCCTTATTTGTAAGTCCTTACTCCGTAGAAGTTGACCAACTTTAACTTTCTACAGACTAGTTTGTACGGATTACCAACAACAGCCGAGTAAATATGTATATACGCATTGGAATAAAAGAACGTCTGGCAGTGAGAGGATTCGTCTCTATGGAAGCATTTTTCTAAAAATCTAAACACCCTGGGAAGTGCGGCTTCTAGGAACTTTTTTTCTGAGAAATAACAAGTTCTCAGAAATATTGGCTTTGCTTTTGTAGGTTCAACACCCTTATTATCAAAAATATTAAAAGTGCTGGTTTAGTTTTCATCCAAAATACTAGTACATCTGTTTTACATTTTCAGGCTATTGCAAACACTTTTATTTTAAGTTTGATAGTTAAAATTGAGTAATAAATATATTTCTTGTGATTGTACTTAACCTACATTTTAGTATAAATACTGAAAGTTTTCTCTACAAAGTTGTTTTTGGTTTCTTTAATTCTTATATTATGATCAGCTGACTACTGACGCTCGCTCCTTGCTGTAGACGATTTTCTTTCGAATTTTCTTATTAGACTACTATCTCATTGGTTGTAACGGTCATGTGATTACAGATATTGACTCTGTAATCGCTATTAGAATTTCTTATGGACCAGGGACACCGGTTACAGACTACAGACCTACGGATATGGAGTTTGTGTGGGGGGAGGGGGGAATATACACCTTAATCGCATAAGAAAAATACGTAAGCCATTAACATACTATTTTTGGTTAAGTTTATGAATAATTTCAAAATGTTTATGTTGTAACAAAACTAGCACATAAAATGTAGGCCTGTGTTCAAGTTGAGTATGATAACCTTTAACTTCAATTTCAACACCAACTCGGATATACCTACATTATAAACTGATGAAATTATCTGTAGATAATAGGATATGACACTTTAAAACAAATCTATAAAGATTACAAGCATATAATTACAAAAACATTGTTTCTTTATTACCATGCCATGTCCTGTCTTAGATTTAAGTTACTTTAATCTTTTCTTAGAGTGATATTTTTCTGTGTGCAAATAATATGGCGTCGTTAAAGTAGCTACTGCTGTCAATTGTCATAATAATAGTATTTAAATACAGGATTGCCAACAAGATGATACTAGGGTTATTTTTATATATATATATATATATCTGTCTATAGAACAAGCACCTTAACACAGATATATTCTGTAATGTTTATAAAAATAAGTCCTAAAATCCGTGTTTATATTTTAAAGTAATAAGGCAATAAGTAAAATGATTATATTTTTTATATTAATATAGAGATAGTGCTGCTCTCTAGTAAACACGGAATGAGCTAAGGATAAGTGCTGCTCTCTAGTAAACCTGGAATGAGTTAAGGCGAGTTTCTTTTGCTGCCATCTATCAGAAAAGTGGTACCGCAATTAAATGGATACAAATCAGGATTTTTTTTTTGGTATCATGCAAATATTTCTAGTAGATATAATTCAGACTTTTTATTTGTGGTGCTTGTTTAAGAAAATGTCTGAATGGATACAATTCAGGATTTTGTGGATCATTATGAAAATGGATACAAATCAAACTTTTTATTTGTAATGCGTGTTTAAGAAAATGTCTGAATGGAGACCATTCAGAATGTATACAATTCAGGATTTTGTGGATATAAGGCAAATAATTACAGTGGATACAAATCAGGATTTTTATCAAAGTCGTTTATTTGAAAATTGTCTGAATGGAGACCATTCAGAATATATACAATTCAGGATTATGTGAGTATTATAATAATGAATACAAATCAGACTTTTTATTTGTGGTGTTTGTTTAAGAAATGTCTGAATGGATACCACTCAGAATGGATACAATTCAGTCGTCTCCAACTAACCTATTATACATTTTCTAGTGTAGAGTCTGTCATAGATTTTTAGGGGTTCTAGTTTACAATTATGTTAGCACTCGGTTCCTAATTGAACTTTCACAAATTAGGCCTAGGTAAAAAAAATTTCAAACTAAAATAATGAAAGTGCTTTCACTAAATACAAATTAGCCATATGATTCATAGATTAAAATATCATCATTGGTGGCCACATGGTCCAAGACGACATTCACGCAATAACCTGGATTGCCAGTAACAGGGAAGTCGAGGTTCGAATTTCAGCTGAGTGTGCTTGTGTTCATTTTGTACAAGTGGTTATCACTGTGTTTTTCCCATCTCCTCTTTACACTGATATGGTTGCACTTTATTGTATCTTACCCCCATAGATTAAACCGTTAATGACCATTGTGTTAAACATCATAATTAAAAGTCTAAAAATAAATCACTCTTGTAAATATCTTTAGGTTATTAAAAGTAATAGGTTGACCTGGTGGTCTAGGGGTAAGGTGTTGGACTTCTGTGCTGTGGGTCCGGGGTTCAATCCTCGGTCCCGGCACAGATTTATCTGATTACCAAACCCTACCTTCACCTCTGACAAGACATCTTGTTACCGTGGTTTGGATTCCACGTTAAACTGTAGGTCCTTCATTTCATCTCACAATCACCCTACCATTATACATTAGCATAAGTGCGTATAACCTGAACGGGTAGTAAGACTCGGTGCTAATAATAATAATAATAATAATATTAATAATATAAGTATTTAATTAGTGAAATGCAAATTTAATTGTATTTGCATTAAACTAATATTACCAATGTATAATTGATATTTTTCACTATGTGCTCTAAGAACTATTTTAGTTTAGAATAAATCAATTTTAGCCTATTTTATTTCATGTTTTAATGTAAAAATGTGTTAATTCTAATTAAATTGTATTTACTATTAAATAGTAAATAAAATTCTATCATTTATTATTGATTTAATTATTAATTTTATAATTTAATGCACACTAACAATTCTGGCATGATATAGATCCAAGAAGACTTTAGGCCATCACGTCATTATATATTTTTTCTTAGCGCCCCGTCTTAATATTATCATTTTTGCTATTGTGTACTTTTCTGATCGATATCCATTTAAATGCACTAATAGGGTATAGGAAATATTAAGGTAAAATTTAGAGACATTTTAACCACATTTGCTTGGATATAGAGTGGGAAACATAAAAAAAATCTTTGTAGACACACCTGGGCAGGATTTGATGCCGGACTTCTCCATCACTGGCAAACTAGACCATACCCCAATTTGATTATGAATTAACAGATTATCTGAGAGCTAGAAAACTTCTAATTCGTGTATACTTTGGCCAGGATGACTTTCAATGAAAGACTAAACCAGTTGACAAATGCATTGCCTTCTATGTGTGACAATCTTAGGTACTCTCCCCTAATAGTTCTCGGCAAGGTCATGTATAAGTTTAGAGACTACCCCCCAACCCTGCCTCCCCCCACCATCAATACAGAATTGATTGCTGCTACCTGTGATAAAAGTTTCATAGGATTATAGCCATGTTTTGTTTGCTTGCTAACTCAGTCTCACTCTTTGAAGGGGTGAAGGGAAGTGGGGTGGGCTCTAAAGTTCTGATAGTTCTGGCAACACTGTGGGTAGACTGAGCCGCCGAAGACTATAACTATATTGATTTCTTCTGATACCATAAATTAGGGGCTGGCGCTGATGCGACTCTTCACTTTCAACGACCATTGCTCAGGCCCTTAATCATTGGCAAGAGATACTTTTTAAATCATGATCTACAATGTGTTATTTAGTATTTATTAAAAATAGCACTTATATTCTTACTTCAAAAGTGAGTTAAGTAGGCTATTAAAATGCCTACCCATTTTTCAGCCCAAGATACAATTGCGTCTATCGTGTTTTCATTTAATATATGAAATAGAGTTGAAATTTAAGTAATATTTTTATATCAAAAAATCAAGGTAAATAATACAAGTCGCTATTCAAATACTGGTAAGCAATAAACTGCAACAAAAAGTCTAGAACAATGTGTGAAAAGTTGAAGTGGTAACTATGTAAGGTTTGATTAGTTCAGTTTGTCGGCCATTTTGACTTGAGATAAAAAAATGATTATTAAAGTAAGGGTCCATAGTTTTTAAAATGTTTTTGAAGCATTGCTTGTTGTGTAGATTAAACTATTTCTAACCATAACATTTGCTATATATTATTTAAGGGTTCTATTATAGGTCACATTTCAAACAGAATTTAGCCTATAAAACATGAATTTCATTTTAAAATTCATACATAAGTAAACTTTGATTTTGTGTATATACCTTTAGGTGACCTGGTGGTTTAGGGGTAAGGTGCCAGACTTCTATGCTGGCGGCCGGGGTTCAATCCTTGGTCTCGGCAAAGATTTATCTGATTACCAAACCCTTCCTTCACCTCTGACAAGACATCTTGTGAATTTGAGGAATGTCAGGCCTCCACCGTGGTTCGGATTCCACGTTAAAACTGTAGGTCCTCCATTTCATCTCACAATCACCCTACCATTACACATTAGCGTAAGTGTGTATAACCCGAACGGGTAGTAAGACGCGGTGCTAATAATAATAATATATACCTTTAATGTTTTATTTCATGAACTTAAAAAATATGTAATACCGTTGTCTTTTTAATTTGAAACAAAATTTGGCACTTTTCAAATGAATTTTTCAAACATTTCATGAAAAAATTGTTTGTGAAAAGTCTGTATCCCTATTGATAAGACACTAGTATAGAACCATTATAAACTTCTCAACACTGACCCAATCTTGTTTTGTTTTTTCTATGGGGGTGGGAAGGGTTGAAAATGAGATCCAGGTTTAAGATTCACTGTACAATGTAAATATTTAATAGTGTCCATTAATTACTGCATGTGTCAGTGGCCGAATGGTCTAACGTGCTATTCTCTTAGCATTAAACTTCCGATTATGGGGAGATATGGTTCAAATCTCTGTCGGGTGTATTAAGGGTGGTTTATCAAAAACGGTCCACTCTATGCTAATGTGGGTACACTACTTCTAAATATAACCTTTATAATCCCTAAAACCATTGTATAGTCCAAATGGGTAGTAAGATGTGGTGCAAAAATATGATAACTACCAGCTTTGGTGGCCACGTGGCATTTACACAATAAACTACTCTCGATGACGGGTAAACATGGTTTGATCTTGGTTGGGTGTACTAAGAGTGGTTTTTTCTAAATGGTTTCCCATTCTCCATGTAAATGCAGAGACACTTCCCCTAAATTCGACTTTCCTCAAACATAACCCATTAGTTTAATTAGTACATAAGTGTATATCCCACATTTGTATTAAGACAGTTAAAAATGGGCATAATTTATTTTTTAACCTTAAGTTTTTTTTTGAATTGGTCAACTTGAAGAACCTCTTCCCAACATTATTTAAATGTAAATATGTGTTCTCTCTAAAATGTTGTTTTGTATCTATTAAATTTGAGCCTTAATCTCATTGATTTATTTTAAACTTTCTATACCTACTCCTGGAAAGTCAAAAAGACTCTAAAAGACATGAAATATTTTGTGTTTAAATAAAAGGAGACTTTTTCAAAAACTATTAAATACCTATACATTTGTGAATTATTTGCATTTCAATGTAAACTTTAGATAGTATGTAATTTATTGATACAAATAAATGCTACAATTCTTTTTTCCCCCCAAGCATTCCTTTTATAAATCAATAATTTAGCCTATAATTGTCCCCTTTTACAGAAGCAGATGTAGAGGACATCTTGACAGCTAAGAAAACGTTAAATAGATCTAATTTCACATATCTGTACATCTTTATGTTATATGTAACTATCACTACTTATAAATATTATCAATACCTATAAAATAACACTAATAATATGGTAAAAAGTTTGTATTTCTTAAAAGGCTCATTCTCTACCATATATGGGTATGTACCACTTAATGTTGACAAGGCTATTTAAAAAGAAATATACTTTGACACCAATTCTTATTGTATTAATAAAAATACAATGTTGAGCATAAATAGTGGCTGAAAAGATATGGCCAAACTTAATTAGCTACTTTTCTTTTCAAACAGGTATTAAACCCTTTTGTTGCTATCTGTTGGTCACAACTGTTATTCTACTAATGTTAGTATTTATGAATAAGGAAATATTATGTAATGTACTTGTTCTGTTTTCAAAGTGTTCTCATTTTTGGTAAACATAATTTTTTACCCATCAATGTAAACATATTTTTTGTATGTGTTTAATTTTTTTGAAAATACAGTTTATATTGATTAATTAAGCAAATTGAATGACAAAGCAAGCACATTTACTACTTTTACATTGAAGAAGTGTGAAATGTCAACCAAAGTGAATTATTATTAAAGGTACTACATTATTATTTTATTCTGAGTTTATGCTTGATACATAATTCTACTCAAATTTTATGCTGGATTTAAAAATATATGTTTCAGTACCTGATCAAAGTAAATGATATTAAAACAAAGAAGGGAATTGAACTCCTTCAACATCTTGTGGAATATTACCACGCACAAACTAAGTAAGTGTTTTATAGAAACTATTAATTATTTTAAATGAATTTAAAAATACAATCATTTAATATGTCATCAATATGTGTAATAATTTAGTATAAAGCCATAAGAAATTATCAGATGTGTTTCTGAAAGCAGTAGCAATTTGTTTAATCAAATTCAAGATAGAAATTACTTTCAAAATATATTCACTTATTTATTTGTAGCTTCATATTAAAAATGTATTTACTTTTAATCCTTCCTATAAGTTTAGGCTAAGCTGGTTTGTTTGGTTATGTAAAATCATAAAAATGGTTGTATGTGACGTATGACCATACAATATAAGGGGTTAAAACCTACTATATGAGAAGTAAGGTCACACAAAATTTTAGAACAAAAGGTTTCCAGTAGGGGTCTGCCAGTTTGAGTTTTTTCATTCGAGTCGAGTATTTCTGAAAGCTGTCGAGTTCGAGTATATTAATAGTTTTAGAATGTTAAAGTTTATTAAAACACATGTTCTTAAAATATTAATGACATTCATTTTTATAAAGAGTAAATACTTTTGAAAAAAAAAGTTAAACACTTGAATTATCGGTTTTTAAATTAACAATAACATTTATAAAACACAGATTAATAATACATATAACACTCAAATAAAAATCTAATAAAAAATGATTAAAATTGTTTCACACTCATGTCTTTAAGGACATTAAAAATACACCAACAATGATTATAAAAAAAGTTAATAAAATTGATAATTGCATGATGGCTTGGAAATGTTTAACAAAACAGTGTAGTAACAATGTACAGTGATGTAAATTAAGTGATAGTGAAGGAAGCTGACCTGAAAGGATAGTTAGGTTAGGTCTAGATAGGAACCAACAAACTTATCTCTTCATGTCTTCTTAAACATTTAAACTTTCCACTTCTTTGAAACTTCCACAGTTGCACATTAGTTTGAATTTTTGGGAACATTACTTTTTCATTAATGGCTCTTCATATGAAAATAAATATTTCTGAAAATTCAAAATAATGTGCAACTGTGGAAATTTGAAGACATGGGAAGTGTAAAAGTGTAAGCAGAAATAGAGAAGAGTGTTTGTTTATATCTAGGCCTAACTTAACTATCCTTTCAGGTTGGCTTCCTTCACTATCACTTTACATTATTGTAGAGTGTTTCTAGACTGTCTTGATAAAAAGTTAATAAAATTTATGTTTTAATAAAATAATATTTCCCCAAAATATGCTTCAGTAATAATTGACCGTATAAGAAAATGTAAAAATCATAAACAAAGAAATTTGAAGCGTTTCATATTTCATTTATTATTCCTTAGTGTAATTGTGCGTCATCACGTATTCTGCTCCATTTCCATTCCTTCATGCACAGTTGTACATGCACATTGTACAGGCTCTCGTTAGACATTATTTTATTGAGAAATTTACTTCAGTTCAACTTTTAATCCTTATAAAAGTTGATGCTGAGACTTTGAAATTAAAAACAGTATGACTAAAATAATATTTCTAGCAAACCATATGAAATAGTAAATGCTTTTTTAATATAAATAAGTTTGGTAAAATATGTATGCAAAAAATAAGATCAAGATTGATTTTAAACATGTTAATCAACATAATTCTATAACTAAATAATTACTAAACTAGAGCTAGTTTTGTAACTAAACGTATTAATTAAGTTTGAAAACATTTAGTATAAAAATATATTCTTGATATTTAATTTAACATACATTATTATTTTAGAAGGGGACCAGGTAAAAATAGTAAACAGAATCATTAAATTATTTAGTAATATTTTTAGATATTTTAATTTTCATTGCTTTGTCATGGCAATACAAGTAAACAACTACAATCAAGTATATTTCAAAATGGACGACAATGTTGAATAAATTTACCGGTCAACAGTGGTTTTAAAGCTCTATTACGTTATTAATGTGAAAATTGAAATTAATTTTTAACAATTTAAGCAACCGAATGATTTATAAGTGGGAATGCCAATATTATCTCAATTAAATAGACTATGCTTACAATTGCGTTTTAAAATTTGATTATTTAGTACATCAAGTGGAAGCTCGAAAATGACGAGCCTACAAAACTTTTGAACTTGAGCTTGAGCTTAAGAGATGAGCTCGGAATACGAGTACTCTCATAGTCCTGGTTTCTAGACCAGGAAAACCCGGGATTTTTTTAAACAATATATCCTGGAAAGACGATGCAAGGTTAGATTAAGTGTGCATTTTTTAAACATTATTTTCTATATTAATTTTATACACATTCTGACAGTGTTTAATACCTTTCATACTTAAAACAATACTAACAAAATGTCATACATTAATTCTGACATTTACATTGTAATATCTTTGTACCCATTATTTAACTTTAAAGAAAATAATGTATCAGTAATACATCATCACCACCACTCTTCATGGTTATGAGCCACCTAGATTTGAAACATATTGTCAGAGCTCCTTGAGCCAAAGATCAATATATCATTACTCTTAACATTAGCCATGGCCACAGACAAACATCCACCAGACCCCCAGTCTCCAGGTGAAAATGGCTGCACTCCGTGAAAGAGCATGAATCCTTCAATACATATATTGCTAGGTGTCATCATGGGCCATTTTTGAAGAAAAAAACCTAATTTTAAATATGGTTTCACTGGAGGGAGGGGACAAATATTGATCTGAATTCACTCGGCTGGCTTCCACAAAGCTAGATTCAGGTATTGACCCACATAATCCTACCTCACAAACAACTTATGTAAACTGCCCATTACGATTACAATCATCTTTTTATGATGAACATGTTAAAAATGAGTCATTGAACACCAGTTCTGATGGGCTCAACCTGGCTCAAGGAACACAGTGAAACTTCCATAAGACTGAGGATCTGGTAATCCTTGTCTGTGGCCAAGGCCAATTTCTATATATCTGAACTACTAAATTACCTACTCTTATTAGGGTTTGCATTGTACTTTAACAGTAGATATATTCTGAAAATTGAAAAATGACACCTGGACACTGGAATAAAACCCCATTTTTCAATTTTCAGAATATATCTAGATGGAGAATTCCTCACTAAAAAGTATAAATAATAGCTTCAGATATTTGATTCTTAAAAAGTTCCATTCATGTTTGGAGCTAAAACTACTTTACCAAATCACCTTTGACAAGGTTTGACACAAACTAGAATATTAGGCTAAAAAAAAATTAAAAGAAGCCACCTTATTGTAAACATTGGTTCCGTCTGTATATACAGTCACATTTCCCTGGCATAATGTAAAATTTAAATTAGAATGGGTTAACATTATTTATATTTAACTTCTTTGCACATACAATATTTTTCTTTTATTAATTTATAATTTATTTTAGTTTTCGATTAATAAATTAATTGTTCATTATTCATGCCTTTCTCTCACCAGCTATTTTCAAGATGGCTTGAAAACAATCCAACATTTTGGAAGTTATGTTGCCGATTTGTCCATCAAGCTTCAAAAAATTCGCCAGAAACAGGATGAAGAAAAGCGTAGGCTTACAGAATTAAGAACACTTTTGAGAAATGCACCTGGCTTAGACAAAGAGGTATGTTGCAAATAAATATTGATGGGTACTACATTGAAAACATTTGGGATTAATGATGGGGTACCTGTGTCAGTGGGTATTTAAGCTAAGGCAAACTTTGTCTTGTCTACTGGTGACGGGCAGGTCGAGGGCTGCTTGTGTTTTTATAAGTTATTTTCAGCTCTCTAAATACGGATGTGGGTTCATTTCCTTTAAATTCTACCTTCCTTATACCTACTCCGAAAGTGTAAATCTGTACATAGCCCGGACAAATAGTAAGGCACTATAAAAATTTGGGGGCAGTGACATCTTGATACTCTTTAATTATATTCTAAGTACTGTATAGAGTATGAACTTAATAATTGTAATAGTCCATTAAACAACTATGCAATTAAAAATAAATGAAATGGAATAATTTGGTATGGTTGACATCACTTGCACTTCCTAAGAACAGTATCCTAGAAAAGTATCTGAAGATTTAGTGTGTCAGAAAGAAAACGTTAACATGTATAATTATTAAGTAATTAATAAAGTGTTTAATTGGTGAGAAAGTTTACAGCCATAAAATATGTTGGTGAGGATTTGAAAGCTCATTCTTACTTGTGGGATTATTTTAACAGGGTTTTCAGCGACCTGGAAAACAGGGAAATGTCAGGGAATTTGCTGGTTCAGGGAAAATTTGGATAATTTAATCAAATTTATGGAAATTTTTTGTATTCATTAAAAAATTACACAACATTTATTTACAATAGTAAAAATAACATTTTTCTTCCAGTTAGTACATACAATGAATCTCTTTTAACACCATTGTCCCTGCTGCACAAACTAATCTCAGTTCTCAAAGTCACCAAGTGATTCTTTTGTGTTCTTTCACCCCTCTACCACGGGTCTTTAACCTGAGTTGAGTCATAGTTATGTGCATGTGTGAAAATTTCACTACATTATAAGAACAATAAACTAAAAAATATTTCTCACAACAATTTTAAACTGTACTGGTGCAAGGCAAATTTTTAATGACTCGATATAATCTCACTGAAATACAATTTAAATTGCACTACCCAATAGCACACTTCTATAGGGTGAAATCCTCCAACCCCTTCATAAAGTGACTCAATTTCAGAATGTCCATTTGGCCAAATATTGTATTACAATAATTTTGATCTTAATAAAATGTTGTTTATAATATAGTTAATAGCATGAGCATAGTGATTTGTTAGCAAGATAAGACTATACCAGCTGTGGACAGTAAGATACAAATTAAATTTGATTACATATTCAAAATTGATTAACTAGCTACACTACACTTATTAATTACAGTTATAGCATCATCTAAATATCATATTCTTTTAAAATTGGAAAATGACACTTGGATACAGGAATTGAACTCTGACCTTTGGCATAGTATGCCAATACTCTTATCCCCTGAGTTATCCAGGAGTTGTCTTGTTCTCAGGGTCATTCTTCTCTCTTATTTAAAAGCACAGTTTATTATGAATGTGGAAAATGTCAGTTAAATATGAGCAAACAATTAAGATCACTGGCTATCAGATGTTGCAGCCACCTTCAACTCTGAAGAGCCTTAAGCTGCCAATGATACAATTACATTTGTACGAAGGCACACATCATGTTGGATTAAATAGCTAAGCCATTATATTTGTAAATTACGGTTAAAGGTGTCTAAATATCATATTCTTTTAAATTGATCCATCAAGATGTGCACATTCGTGCAGTTGTAATTATACTACTGGCAGCATATAAAACCCTACCGAGTCAAAGATGGCTGCATTATCTGATCACTCATGTAGCTGATTTCCACATGTTCATCACAGACTTTGCATTAAAATATGAGTAAAGACACACTGGGCAACTTCTGGATAGCTCAGTGGTTAGAGCATTGGCGTAATTATCCAAAGGTCCTGGGTTCGATTTCAGTGTTCAAGGGTCATATTTCAATAAAAAAAAATGTAACTACTAGATTATACAAAAAAAAAAGTATTTAATAGTATGGAATAGATACAAAACTTTGAACTCCACACATTCACCTTGTATTAATGAGTGTTAATGTACATTTTGTGTTCACTTCTGGATATATTTATTAAATTCCACATTATTTTTTTTTAGCACTGCGTCTTACTACCTGTTTGGGTTTATAGGCTTGCATGTAGTTCTATACATGTTTGGTTGCATTCACATTTTTCTGAACTTCAATAACATTTCCTTGTGTTTATTGAGAGTTAAGTAGTGTCATTAAGCCGGGTGAGAGGTTTTTGTGTGCTGGTGATTCTGCCTTATACTTTTAAATTAATTGTTGAATCTAGACTTAAGTTGAAACACCAGGAGACTTTCTGACTGAGTTTTTATTTCATTTTACCATTTTGGGGCCAAGAATGTCCAAATTTCAAAAACAAATGGTTTTTATAAATTTTGGCACTATGAAAGTACCCAAAAAAATACTACTACTACTATAGTTATCAAAGTTATTATTCATGTACAAGAAATACCATTCTATAAATATAATATTTTGAAATTGGCCTTAAATAGTTTATATGTAAGATAAAGTGCTTGGCATTTGTAAACATTTTCATTTTAAATAAACTATTTTCGATGAACTATTTTTATAATTATTTTACTATACTTTAGCCATAATTGTAAAATATACTTTTATAATCAAACTTTAACTTGTATTTTTAATACCAAACACAATTATGCTTACAATGACATACTATTTGTAAATGATGCCTACGACTAAAAAAAATATCCAGATATATTAATATAGTTGAACAGTTTTTCAAGTTCTTTTATTCATGTGTGACATTACATTATTAATCACAATTCTATTTAATTCCAAAAGAATAAAGTTTATGAGCACTAGGCTAAACATGAAATGGTCTTGCCAAACTGCCTACTCAGTGTTATGAAATGTTCCACAATCAATACTCTATTTAAAAAACTGATACAACTCCACTTTGAAATAAGAATTACTCTTTAAGCTATAAATTGTAAAATTAATAGTTAAAAATATTCTGTTGATACTCTGTTAAGCTATTTTTCCATCACAAAGAAAAGCAAACAAAAATTAAAGTCTAGTGTATCTTCTCAAGTCACATGAAGTTTTAATAACAGGGTTGGCTGCATTGATAATGTATAGGAGTCAAATCTGGGTAGCACTGGTTTTTATTCCAAATGTAGGATCACTTGAACGCATTTTATCAAACTGATTTTGTATGTGTGCATGCCACTGTGTGTGTGTGTTTATAAAAAATAGTACAACAAACCAACAGCATTTCGTTCTCTTGAAGACTACTTTAAAACTAAAATATTTAAATATTTTAGACTTAAGGCTTGATAAGTTGTCTTCTTTTCCATACATTTTTCTTTTGTTCCCCCTCTCTTAGCCACTTTCCCTATTGCACACTATTTACTCTTTTCCTCTTAAATTTATAACCTCTTAACTGTGTGAACTATGTTTTAAGCACTAAGACAACTTTTCCCAGGTGAATCAACTACTTCTAGGCATCAAGCTATTTCAAACGCCATTTGATTCTAGTGTTAACCCCTTATAAGCGTCAAATTTTCTTTAATTTACCCCCATCTGTTAGGAGGATTTTAAACTATTTTTTACCTTTAAATATTATATAGTGGCCATGGTTAATAAATTTATATTATATATAACTGTGCTTCTTATCATGGCCTCTACCACTGGTGCTCAGAATGATAACAATCTAGGATAGAAAAAAAAGATATAGGCCTATTAAAATAATTCTAATAGACTATGAGGAAAGTTAAAGTGATGACGATTATCTAATAAGTGACTGATAATGATAATTATGATGATAATAGTAATAATGATAGTGATAATGATTGTAATAATTAGGAAGTAAGAGTGACTCGAACCCTAAACTTTCTAAAATTAGGCCTATCCTGGATTGCTGATTGTCGAAATTTGTCTGCACACATTTTTGATATGGACATTGCTATAGATCAAAGCCTACTATTATGGAAATGTTGACTGGGTGTAGAGTTTTCATTAAAAAAAACTCGTTTTGGTATGGAATCTTTTCAGTTGTGTGAATGGTCATCTGGATATGTGTACAACATGCAGAATTTCCTAAATAAAGTTTTTTTTTATATGTTGACAAATAATTCTAGTTGATCATTTCTGTTTAAAAACTCTATTCCATTGGTACAGTAAGAGTAAATAGAAAATAACATCTTAAGGGCACAAAAAATAAGCTAATGAAGGGTGAATTTTCTACTTGGTTTAGGAACAAACTCATGGCTCTCAAGTAGAAAGATAAGATAGATGTATGCATACTTTCCACAATACATGACAAAGATGTAGTGATTGTCAATAAATAGAAGTGGGGGATGAGAAATTTAAACCATAATAATGTGTGGAGTACAGGAAAGGAATGGATGGGGTAGATTTTGCTCATCAATGTATCATCATCACATATTCAATTGCCACGAAAAGACTGAAAAAATATTACATAAAAATGTTGCGCCATTTTGACATTGCAGTTTTTAACATTTATAATGTTACATTTAAAAAAATGTATATAGGTTCAAAATTACAGTTATGTCTAAAATTAATTACATCCTTAACAGAGAAATGCTCTCAAATGACAGTGCGACAAAAAAAAAGTAGGTAATCCTTCCATTGATATGCCCCTTCGGATTACTGCAAAACACTTTCTATCCACAAATCAAGGAACCAGTTTTAGGCTCACGCAAGAAAAAATATATAGTGTGTGCCTCACAGCATGTTAGAAAGTAGACAATTTACTGCTGTTAGCATTGTGATGTGCCTCTATGTGCTGTACCTTGCTTTGAAAAGTACTACACTCTGAAGCAATTCTAGAATGTAAAATGTATTATTAAATAGCTGGAAAGTAGTATAGGAAGAAACACTTTATAAGTAAGTTTATTGAGTATTTAATTATTTTTGCACTAGTATGGTCTAAGGTGCAACTATCACAAAAGACAAGACTGCTGATGACAGGGAGATGGTTTGATCCTTTGTGGGTGTAATGAGGGTGGTTTTTCATAAATATTTTCTCCCTCCTTGCAAATGTGGGTACACTTACTCTAAATTCAACCTTCCTAATTCCCAACCCATTAGTTTAATTGGTAAATAAGCATGTAGCCTGAATGGGTAGCAAGACCTGGTGCTTAAAAAATACTTTTGCTCTACTAAAAATGTAAAAATATATATAAAAATATTTTTATAAAAATATATTCAATGTACAGCAAAATAACGCTAAGTTAAGGGGTTCTGTTTCACCCCTTTCCATACTCCCACAACACTTTTATGTACAAACTACCAACAAATATTTTATCAAAAAATTTGCCTAATTTTTACTTACAATTCATAATGTCCACCCAATGAATATTTAAATATTAATACTATTGTAGAAGGTTATCAGTATTAATTAGTTTTGTTGCAATTGTACTTAGTTGTTGAAACAAGTTGTTTATTCTATTCCAGGCTATGAATACTAGTGGGTCCTCTGATAGGGGCACAGGGTATTCTCTTCATCAATTGCAAGGGGACAAACAACATGGGGTGACTCGTACTGGTCATTTGTTAAAAAAGTCTGAGGGCAAGGTTAGACGAGTGTGGCAGAAACGACGTTGCCAAGTCCAGGCAGAAGGTTTTCTTGACATTTGCCATGCTGATGAGACCAAACCACCTTCCAAAGTAAACTTACTCACCTGCCAAATCAAGCTTGTTCCAGAAGATAGACGTTGTTTTGATCTCATATCTTGTATGTACATTATTGCCTTATTTTATTTATTACAATTTAAATCTATAACTTTCTTGAATATTATATATTGCAAACTGTGGTCATAAATGCAATCCCTCACTAAACACACAAGATTTACTAATATGTAAAATTTGTTTCTATAATTATTATGTTTAAATATAATGTTGCCATTACTCCTTTCCCTGTTGTCAAGTGAACTCTAAATGTTCCTTCAGCTTAAATAGCATGCCTTATCTTCTTGATTAGTCTTTGTAGCCCTCGTGGGTGTGGTTCATTAACACCTGAGACTACAAACTTCTGTAGTGGTGTGAGCGGTGTTTGGTCCTCTCTGGCTATGTGTCATTAAGGCCAGTGTATGGTCCTACGTAAAGCAGTTATAGTTTTGTGGTAAATGGTTTTAACTTGTGAACATTTAAAAAAATACTGCTAACAGATTTGGTTTAGGAATATATGGTGCAAAGCTATCTAAGTGTGAAGTAAACTTAAGATATATATATGTCATAGCAGAAAGAATATAAAAAAATTCCCTTTGGTAACTATATCTATTTTATGTAATTTGACACACACAAACCAACATACTGCAAAAACTCACAAAACTATAACCTACCACCGAGATTAGCAGTGTGTTTTTTATTGTTGACTTTAGAACACTGCTACCAAGTCTTGTTTAATTTTTATTTTAAAAAAACAAGTTTTTTGGCTGTGTTGACACATTGAACACAACGCCCGAGAATTGCTCTGGCTAGCGTACGTATCTATAGTCCCGATGCCCAAGCTACACTACCCAAGGGCCTGAGATCCACTCAGGTATAGTTCTCTGTGAATGTTTCTTATGACTGTTTTGGTTCATAAACAATACTAGATGGCAGTAGCTACCATATTATAACTTAACAAAGGAAAAGTGGTGCCAGATATTTTAAATTAAACATTGAAAGGAAGATAGAAGGGTAAGACCTACACACTTAACCAGAAAATTGTAGGCCTCAAAGTTCACGATTAAAACACAACAAAACAAATAATTATGTATTATTAGCTTAAGAAGTAGACAGATGTATCCTGAAAATTACATAACTATGTGTTTTGTTGTGTTTTAATTGTGAACTTTGAGGTCTACAGTTTTCATAGTATAACTAAACAATTTCATCTATCTAAACATATAATTAATTAATGTAGCTGCTACGCGCATAAACAGACCTCGGCCAACACAACTTCGTGGCCAGCCTGTAGACGACCGTAATGGCTTCGCAAATATAATGAGGTTTACACGGAATGAATGTTTATCTTATTTCAATATAAAATTTGGTTGTGATCGTATAGTGGGTTAAATTAATTAAAGAAATCATATATTTAAATTTATTTTAGCAATTCACTCGATAAACGTAACTCGTCGTATTTAGTTTGAGAGTGGCCGTCAACCGATTTAAGGTGAATTACAATATCCACTGCTTAGTCGTGATATAATTTAACTACTTCTCGCTATCACGCCTGATTATTTTTTATTATAATAATTATAGCCGCGGCGACTAACCGAGCAACTAATGCGAGGGGTCGTTTAAAGGTTCACAAAATATGACACCCCAGAGTTCAGCTGGGAGCATCCTTGGCCGTAGTCCGGTGAGACCAGAGTACTGAGTCTCCTACGCGACTCAACGGATACTATTTTTTAAATATTGAAGAAATACTCCCATTGGTCCAGAAGATCCAACATGGACGAACCTAACTGTCCCCCGGACCGTTAGCGCGGTCCAAAACAAGGGAAGGAAGCCACCCCCCTTAATCGCTTTTAGGAAGCTATTGTTCCTGTTGGCGACTCTCACAATATTCTTTAATACCTGGATGGCAGGTTATTAACCTTACAATACCCCGTTATTGCTTATAGGGTTGCTAACACATCCCATTTTCTGATGTGTTCACAAAGAACTGCATCATAGCAAAATGGCTTACTCAAACTTAACTTTTCTTGACATTTCCAACCTTGAATCAACACTATTGGATAAGAATGAAACCAAACATGTTTTAGATAACAACTTTAAGCACAACTGGTGTTGATCATGGTAACCAACCACAGAAAAACAAAGGGGTAGAAAAATGTATTTTTTCGCCCCATCACCTTAGGAGTGGTCATTATTGCATTCATACTGTGTAAAATAGTCAGCTCTTACAATAATTTCCATCTTGTTGATTTTGTAAAAAAAAAGTTTGCTCGGAATTTTCTGAAGAGGGTGATAAAGAGTTTCAAAACATTTAATCTCTATCATCTTTAGTTGGTAGGCTTTCTGCACGTCACTTCCTGAAAAAGATTCTACCAACAAACAACAAAAATCTAATCCTACTAGAATTTGTAACATTTATTCTGAAAAATCAAAGAACAAATGCAATAAAAGAGCAAGAAAAGAAACTAGATGGTTTTTTGAAAACTTCAATGTAGCATTGTTTGGAAAAATTGTTTTGCTTTCTACCATACCAAAGCAAATTATTGCTAGGTATAAATGTAATTTTTGTTCATTATCTAATTTATAGTTAATTCATGATACATTTTTATATCTTTTGTAACAAAATGTGTTTTTTTCCTCTATAAATTTGAAAAAAAAATAGTTTTATTTATAAAAACTAACTCATAAAGTGCTCTTAAAAATCTTTCTTTTGTAAATCAATAAAGCCCATGCATAATCAGAAAGATCATAGATTACTCTTTTTTACACATACACACACACCACCACACACTCACATACACTCTCTCTCTTTATCTCTCTTTCTCACCCACACACACACACACACACACACACACACACACACACACACACACACAC
>CABFOW010000485.1:167211-189137 GCA_902141385.1 Timema californicum | reverse complement strand
ACACACACACACACAGTATTCTCACAACTAAGAATGTGCAAAGTCCACTTTTTCAATTCAAAGCAAACTTGAATCCAATAAATTAAATATTCTCAAAGCTGAATGGACATTTGAATATTTTATTTTAGTTGTTTTATTCTTGAAAAAATATTTTATATTGGCTATTTATATAACTTAATGCACTAAAATTACTTGGGAAATGTTTTATTGCACAATTGTTTGCAATATTTTGTGTTTATCTGACAAACCAAGTTATTATTTTACAACTTGCGATTTTATGAGTATTAATTTGAAATGTACAAAACATTTCAGAATGGCTATAATTGAACATTAATGAAGTATTTTGCTGTCAATATTTTTTATTGGCGAAGCTTTGAAGACTGAATTTTTTTCAAAGTAAAGTCGAAGCTGATGTTTGTTGGAAGTCAAGTTGAAGTTACAAAGCTTTACAAGTCTTTCATCACAAAATACTGGACTAATTCATTGTAGAAGAAGAGCAATTTAGAACATGCAGCAGGACTATTCTGAGCACACAACAGTTTGAGTCCCATTGAGTTTCTGCAACTATGGCTCGTGACATGTCTTTGGTTAAAGTTTAGCGAAACAACGGTTCAGACCAAATGTTGCTTGTAACAATGGGAAGGTCATGGCAACACGTTTTCATTGGTATTTTGTTTTTAACCCAATTTATTTCAATTGGTAAACACATATTAACTAGAATTCTAAGTGTCTTGTTTATTTTGACCAGATTTGCAAATTTGAAAAAAATGGTTAATGTTTTTTTAATAATAATAATAATAATCACTTTATTCAAAAGTCTTAAATCAATCAATCTATTAATTTTTTTTAAAGATTTGATTATGTTGTTATTTAATGGGATGTTTTAATATTTCATGTAGCCTATTCTTGTGTTTTTAAGTTAAGTTTGGTCATATGCTATGATTATTAAGTACATTTGTATTATTATTAAATGGTGTGCCACTGTGATGTCCAGAAATAAAGAAAGGTAAGTATAACTAATATATATTGGAACAATTTTGAACTAGGCCACTTTGATTATACATATTATGAACTGCTGGTGTTAATGAAGCAACATTTGTTTCTAAACTAAAACTCCTAAAAGACTTCCATCATTTATTAGAATGTTTAATACTTAATTTTTTTGTTGTATTTTGCGCAGATAACTTTTGTGTTAATTAAAATATAAACGACACATTAGCTAACTGATATAAAAATGTTAGTTATTGGTTAAATTTTTTTAGTAAAGGAGTTTGCCTAAACTTTCCCTTAATTTACGTTTCACAAACACAAACACTTTCCTTTTGATTAAACTTTATGTCGAGAGTTGTTAAAAGCTTTATTAGATCTTTAAAATATAAATGTTCTAGCCTTCTGTGCCATAACTCCAATTTTGAAGAGTTAATATCTCCGAATGACACCTTTGTATTCTCTACACCTTCTTGAATGTAATACAACCCATCAATTCTTTCAGTGAATATTTTCTCACAACTGCTGTTTTCTCGAATTACAGCAGAATTTTTTTTTAAAATAACCTCATAACCCTTATCGGTTATCTTGTCAACAGAGATCAAATCTGTTCTCAAATCGGGAACATAGTGTATTTTCCAAATTTAATACCTTTTCTTTGTGCCTGTCAGTAACCAACAGTTTCACTGTACCTTTGGATTCAACTGCAGTAGTTGCACTACTTGCTATGTTCAGCTTTACACTTTCACATTCTTGACTATTCACAAACTTGTTTTTATCACTGCACATATGTGAGTTGCACCCACTATTGGGACACCATTTTCCTGCATGGTTGGGCTCTTCAGTCTTCAATGACCACTCAGTAATGAGGAAACCTAATTCCTCTATTGCACTTGCCTTCTCAGATGCATTTCCAAACTTTGCAATACAGTCAACAATTGTGTGTCCTACTCTTTTGCAGCGATGACACTTGTATGGAAAATGCTTAGTTTCCTTGTTTACCACATCTGGTTTCTGCATCTTCTTCCTGAATTTTTAGGTGCTTCCACTGATGCCTTTACTACTTGCCAACGTGGTGTTCAAAATGACATTTCTTGTATCATATCTTTAAATATTTTAATCTTCCAGGAATTCCAATTTAGGGAGATAATCACTTGATTCTATCGCACATCTACAGTTTTTACAGCTTGGTGGCAAGCCTTATAACAACATGATTCCTAGCAAATCTTAATTAATTTCCACTTCCATTTTATGAGGCTTGTCTACTATGCTGAAAAACTCTCGTATTTGTTCTCTCACATCACCACTTTCCTCCATTTTCTGTAGCGCCAGTTTCTTCAAAAGCATTGCTTTTCTAGCGGGTCCTTTTGATTGATAAATGCTGTGCCATTTTTCCCGGACTTTGTTTGCTGTATTGCACCTTTTTATTTGCTTTTGTTCCGATGGATTGATAGTTAAAAGTAAATCGGATGAGCTTTCCTGTCAGCAACTTCCCAGACCTTCGCTGCAGTTTCAGTTGTCGTGTCACCTTCCATTATCTTCACTCTAACCTTTTCTCTGCTGTCCTATTCCCAGGCTTCATTCTTTACAAGTAGGGCTTTTACTTGGAGTTTTCCAAGTATCAAAGTTTTTCTTGCCCAAGGCTTCGATGCGTGTCGAGTGCGAGGAATCCACTTTACAAGTTTATAAGAACAGCATGCTTTCCTTATAACAAAGTAAACCACGCTTCCCTTCAAACACACTTATATTCCAAACATTTCAATCATACAAACACAAAAGGTGACTATCTGGGCCCATATCCTGTTGTATTTTTCACAGATTACTTTTGTATTAATTAAAGTATAAACATCAAATTAGTTAGCTGATATAAAACGGTTAAGTGTTTGTTAAGACTTTGCCAATTTATTTGAGCATGACTAAAACATGGACGCTAAACAAAGAAGAAAAACTCTTGGGTGTTAAAGTAACAAAACAAAACAGCAATAGAAATGACAGCATAGAGTACACAATGTGAGATTTTGTTTTATAACTTATTATACAGAACAAGAGAAAGGGCTGAAGCTTGCTGATACATAACCATGTCCTACAAAAGTACACCTAAGATACCAGTTCTTGTAGGCCTAGCTTATAACATAATAACCCCTCTACTGTTGACAAAAGTGAACTATGCTATGAGTCATTGGGATACTTAATATTATATTGTTATACTTATGATGATTTATTATCCACAACAATTTTTAACAATAGGCCTATACTAACTCTTTTCTTAAATATGAAATGAATTTTTATAACAAATTTTACAAAAAAGGGCACACCATATGTAAGAAAATTCCCTAAATACTGAAGAGATTTATGTAATATATTTCTAACCCTTATAACTGCACACAGTTAAATTTTGTGACATTAAGGCTCCATGTTAGCACACCTTCCTACTAATAAATATGTTGAGAGGGGTGCTATCATTTAAATATCTTAGGCTATATTATCAAATACCTACTTCATTAATATTTGGTAATACTTATTGGTAATCCACTGTGCTTGATCTTTCCTATGGAGTGAGCTAAAAACAGGAAACATGTATTACTTACACTGATCTTCTCAATTTATTATTCAAACAACTCAAAATTTATGTAATATTTGAAGGCAATTTAATCTAAACCATAAACTAAATATTTGTAAGTTGTATCAATTTTTCAACACCCCTAGATAATCATGTCTGCATACTAGATCACATAGATTAAAGCTTTTAATTTGGAAACTATTCATATTAATGGTAAGCATATATTATAGTGTATGCTAAGTGCAATCATACTGAAGTGTAGTGTTGTTTTGAAGATGTATGATAAAAAAAAAAATTTCCTTCATGAGCGCCAATAGTCAAAATCATTATTTATCATTCAAGTCCCAGAACATTTCACAGCTCTCAGTTCCTTACAGGTGCAAGATTAAAAGTTGGTAACTACAAGAATAGTTCACACACAAAAATAATCACTAAATTATTACATTTTATGGTCATGTACTTATATTAAGCCCTTACCATTTCGCTATAAAACATATTTTTACCAAAATGGTTTTCCAAAGTATTCTTTGTTTATATACTTAAATTATCCATAGAAGCACATTTGGGAATTGCCCCAAATAAGATAGATAAATGAAACATTTTTAGGGGCTGAAATTATAGAGTATTCATTATGACTGAATGAAGAGTACAATTCTCACATTTACACTGAGTCATTCTCTGAGTGTTTGAGTGAATAAGATCTCAACATACTACCATGGCATTCCCATTCAGTGTGCTTTTAATCATAACATCCACATTTATAGTAGATTAAGGGCATAGAGGAAGGAAGTGTGTGTGTGTGACTGATGTTGTAATTAATGAATCGGTGGAACAAATCTAAAAATAATATAGCCTAAGTCAATTATTATGGTTCATTAACGTTCTTTAGTAAATATGTTGAGCAGGGCTATTATTTTACAGAAAATATAACTATATTGAAGAAAATACTTCACAAGTGATAACAAAATGACACAATTGTTGGTCTTTGTTGTTCCTATCCTCTTCCATACGTACATACTATAAAAGTTAGCAATATTACTTTGACAGACTACACAATGGCCCTATCATATAAGCTGCGCCATAGTGGAACCATGCAAGGTAAGCTTGCTACCTTTCAGCTTATATACAAAGGGTACTTTTACTTCAAAAGCTAAGATATTTTTTTAAATGATTAGTTTTCTTTACACAAACTATATTAGGGGTTTTCTACTTGCTTTTGTTCCTTTAAATTAGTCTAAATATAGTGTTAGAGAAGATAAATATTTAATTTTCATGCCTAATTTAATATAACATAATACAACATTTGAAAGCTATCTAAACACACACACACATTTTCCGGAGTATTTGTGTGGACATAAAAATAATTTATCAGATTATATTTAAAGTGAATGGTAATTGAGCCCTTGATTTTCTTTTTGGGGATCATTCTCTAACCTCTTTAGTCAGAATTAGACATTTCACCTCAAACTAAATCTTACCTCGATAATGGTGAGCCAATGTCAGATGTGTTGTTTATTTATAGTTCAATTGATGTCACTTCAAATACCACACTACCTATGTATCCATCTTCTTTATTCACTCATTAAGTTCTTACATTTTTGCTCATAGCTTAGAAATATGGTTTTATTTATATCAAACCCATGAGAAAAACCGCCCAACAAATTATATAGCAATTGCAGTTTAAATACTTTAAAATGTATATCATTTTCAGCCTTGGTACTTTACCTCGCTACCTTTTATTTTGAGCCAAGTTCATTGTTGCTGTTTCTAGGAGTAACATACCTGAGGTAGAAATTCTCAAATGCAACCTCTATTATTTGTATGAATTGTTGTATATGAATGTAACTTTATGTGAATAACATATAAACATGATTATATATGCTATATTGTGATTTGGTGATAAATTTGATTGATTTTAAATAGTTCTATGTGAGAGTGGCATTTTGTGTTTGAGAAATTTTCGGGTGGGAAATAACGATTTCACACTGTAATGGGATTGAAAACGGGTAAAAGTTTAAAAGTAATTTTTCCACTTTAGGTTCACATTTATTTTTCAGATTTATAATTTGCATCTAAACTTAGCCTTCCCATTCATGCCAATAAAAAAATTATAATAATTTGATAGTTTCTATTAAGTTATATGTAGTGGCAAATGTCAAAAATATTTTGAAGAGTCTCAGGAAAAGGGAAAAAAACTCAATTTGGTTTCAATTATATGTACACACAATAGATTTAAATTCTTTAATCCTGTAGAAAATAATATGCATACTAAACATTTTTATTTCAATTTACTTTTAAATTTAAGTTTTCCATTTACAAACTGAATAATATTTTGTCTAACAAGGTTTGAATAAGGGATTTTGATGTAATGTAAATTAAAATTTTTATGCCTAATGCAACTATTATAATTGTTTATTTTTAAGCAAGCATTTTTGGTATAAATATAAATAAAATCTAAAATTAGATTTCAAGATTTACTGAAAAGTTCTTAAAAACACATGGTGTGAATTTTAATAAATACTTAAGGAGTAAAACATCAAAATACTCAAACTAATCTGAATAAATAACACATCCGTGACTTTAATTGCAACTTCTTTTATGTTCTATATATTTTCTCGCTCGTGTTTTGGAAACAACCACTTTCTCAAACTTGTTCCCGAAGTTCGAATTCCTGAACAACCCTAATTTTAAATTAGTAGTTCAGTTGATTTGGAGTATTGAAAACACTATTATTTTATTAATTTCACCCAAAACATATGACTAAGGACAGGATTGTTAAATAAATATTTTACTATATCAAGATAGGAACGAAGATGAAGAAATTGGCCGAGTGATAAGTTGCTCTTGGGTCATTTCACATCAAATCAACAAAAAAAAACTCAACCTGACCATTTTGTATTTAAATGAAATTTTTACCAATTATTCTTCCCTTAAAACTAACCACAAATATATTTTTTAAAGATTTTTTGATGGCCCCGTTTTCGAGAAATCGATTTTTGAAATTTCAATTAAAGTAGATTTTTTCTCCCGCACCACATTTTTCAATTCTTATTAATTTCGGTTCTATTGCTGCTAGAATTATGCTATTTGGTTCATTTTTTTCAATTTGAAATGGGCTTTAATTTGATATACAACTTGGAACACTTTTAACACACAAAAAAATTCTCTCTTTCAACAAAAAAATTTGAAAATATAATTGTAATAATGTTTTTGAAAATTTTGAAAAAAATATATGTTATTTAACTATTAATTATCTATATAAACTGAAAATTTCAAAATGGGATGCCTATGGGATCATGAGTTATGATGAAAGTTGTAGTTCAAGTAACAAGATTTTCAGTCTTGTGATCTGGTGTTGTTATTTTTGTGGTTATTATTATTATTATTAATTATTATATTAATGCTTCTGGTATGGAAGGTGATTTAATACATAAGATCTAAATTATGGAAGCCTTTTTAATTCTTAACAACTTAAGAGACTAGGTTTAGCCATATTAAAACTCTGTAAAGAATAGTATGAAAGCTTATAAGATAGAACTTACATGTATATGTACACATAAATGTTTTCAGAAAAATGCATCTAGTCAATTGATAATTTTGAAAAATTATTTCTTTTTACACCTTTTTAGTAAAATATTGTTTGCTTTGTTTATTTCTTCTGCTGTCAGTCGATACACTCTTCCTGTTGGTGTCGTTGGATCAACTTTAGTTATAATGTCAAATCTATTAACACTCATTATGTCTGGGAATTGAGGGAATTTAAAAGATGGACTGGGTCCATATGGCTCTAAAAAACTGATCTTGATGTATTCCTCTTCTACACCAAGAACACACCCCAACCACTAATGGTTCGAGTCCTGGCAAGTTACAAATCCAACAATGTCACTTATCTCCAGTAGGTTGTCTTCCTCTTCAACAGATAGTATTTCTTCTCTTGATTCAGTTGACAGACTGTAATACTTAACTTTCAGCCTAGTTTTACTCTCAATTGGAATGTACTTGTGCAACTGTTGGGTCCCTTTGACTGTTTTTGCATTCTTTAATCTTGGTTGTAAGAATGTGTTTTCTGTTTCATAATCTTCTTTGGTTGAATACAAAAAATTAATTGTTGGTATATTATGTTTGGCCCAATCATAAAGCGCATGAGGTGTCATAATCTGCTCATTGTATACCATGGTAGACTTGCCAGGGCAGCTAGCTGTTTTACAGTCCCTCCCACGCCATCACAGGCATTTTTGCCGTGTGAGGAGGCAAAAAAATTCCACTCTGCTTTTATGCCAAAGTCTTCTTCATGAAAGCAAAGGTTGAGAAAGTTGGACTTATTTTTATATTGTGATGCAACTCCATCTGAGAACTAATGTATTTTTTCAGGTGGTGTGGGGAAAGTTTGCTTCAAGAAATCAATCATTACTTTTTGAAAGAGATGTACAACTACTGTATCATGTGACATACAGTCAGAGATAATCACAGACTTATATGCTCTAACTTGTCAGTATTTTAAGTTTTGTAATAGATAACAAAGAATGGATTGTGGCTTGTGCATTGTTCCAGTGAAAGCTTTGTACAGAGTCTTGTAATATAAAATAATAATTTTCTGCAAAGTCACATATAACTAAATACTCATTTAGGGGGTGTTTTCCTTGAGGTTCTTCAAATATGTTGCCTGCTGTTTTGCAATATATGAATGACGCAGTAATTGTGGCATAGTTTCAAATAAGGAGTCCAACATTCCTGAGTTGGTTTTTGTCATAGTTTCTAGTGTTGTCCTGTTCTCTATCTGCAACCATTGTTTAAATGTAACATTCTCAATACACTTTTGCTCAAATCAATCATCACATTTACTAAAAAGCACTTTGTTGTTGGTTCACTACAGATAATATTAAATATCAAATCTTTATATGTTTCTATTGGCATTCCTCCATCATACATCTCAGGCAATTTTACATTTTAATGCGTCATACAAACACTTACAGAATGTGAGCCAATTGATCCAACGAAGACACAGTGCTTTGGACGAAGCTCACTGAACTTTGTAAATCCAATTTTACACTCTGGATGTCGTTCTTTGAACAATACATAAACCTCTCTTAAAGGGTTCAGAATCAAAAATTTTTGAACATGAGTTCGTTTCTCATCTATTTTAACTGAGACATACTCTTTTTTCCAGGCATTTGACGGATAACTTCATCATTTTCATAAAATTCTTTTACTAATGCAAAAGTGTCTGGATCTAACGTTTTCCCTGGCCGCAGATTTGGTGATGACATTATACCTTTTTCCTTGACAAGTCTTTTTGCTTTTCTCGCTATAAAATTTGAAACAGAAAATTCATTTTGTATTTGTTTTAATGTCCAACTTTGAGGCAGAGTTGTTAAAATTTGCATCTTTACGCTTTTGTCTGTGGTGGAGTTAAATTTTTCCTTTAGCTGAGCTATAATTTCTGTATTGGCATTGCAAGTTTCTACATATGAACTGCCTGGGCTTATATCTAAAATTTTTGTTCTAAAAGCTTCAGTAACTTTTTTTTAACTTTTCCTCAGGATATTTCTTCTCTGATAAACATTTTTTTAAAGTATTATATCTTTTGAGAGGTGTCCTAAGACAACATTAAAGCCAGGCTGGAAATCTTGTTACTTGAACTACAATTTTCATCATAGCTCATGATCCCATAGGCATCCCATTTTGAAATTTTCAGTTTATATACAGTAGCTCCATGGCTTCTTTGGTGCTGACTGACAGCTCACAGCTGACTTCTGACAGTCAACATTTAGGTATATACCTACATTATTACTGTCAGAAGTGATAGCTGCTAAACACATGTTTTTGCAGATCATCTGGTTTAGCGTAGGGATACATAATTTGGTCTGGTAACTTTTCAAAGCTGTCAGTCAGCACCAAAGAAGCCATGGGGCTACTGTAGATAATTAATAGTTAAATAACATATATTTTTTTCAAAATTTTCAAAAAACATTATTACAATTATTTTTTTCAATTTTTTTTGGAAAGAGTGAAAGAATTTTTTTTTTTTGTTAAAAGTGTGCCAAGCTGTATAACAAATTAAAGCCCATTTCAAATTGAAAAAAATGAACCAATCAGCATAATTCTAGTAGCAATAGAACATAAATTAATAAGAATTGAAAAATGTGGTGCGGGAGAAAAAATCTACTTTGATTGAAATTTCAAAAATCGATTTCTCAAAAACAGGGCCATCAGAAAATTTAAAAAATATATATTTGTGGTTAGTTTTAAGGGAAGAATAATTGGTAAAAATTTCATTTAAATACAGAATGGTCAGGTTGAATGATTGGTTGATTTGACATGAACTGACCCTCTTGATATAGCAGAATATATTAACTAAAAAAAGATCAAAACAAAGTACACTTATTTTGTAAAAAGAATTAATTTCAATTTTGATGTTGGGTCTATCAATGTTTATATTTGTTTACTGGTAAATATGGCATTGCACACTAGTTAAAAAACTAACCACCTCACAATTACTATTTAAAGTTAAATTACCGACTTTACCTGGAATCGAAACGGGAACCCTTAGCACATTAGGCACACGTGCTATCGACCTAGCTAAAGTGTTGATTAAAATACAAATAGAAATTTATTAATTAAAATATGACAGCCCACTTTGTAACAAACGTTAAAAATAATATAATCAAATCATATCTTTGGTAAAATAATATTAAACATCAAAATTGGATTCAATTTGAATGTTGGGAAGTTGACGCACCTTATGATAGCTCTCGGCACATTAAGTATTAAATTATTTACATTCTTTTTATATTGTAAATGGAAAATTTTTCTAAAAATATAATTATTTTTATGCTTCTATATTAATTAACTTTTTGGGATCAGCATAGCCATTTGAATTGTTCGGAAACTATATCCTATCCATTAAGTAGACCAGGGTTGAACTGGGCGCGGAACTTGGATTCTTAGAGGGCTTAAAAATATTTTGAAGAACTCAAAAAGACTTTACCTATTTATTGTAAAATAACTATACGAGTGCTTGTAGAATTCAATAATATTCACTAATAATACATATTAGTGTTTACTGCAAGAACTTGCAAAATAACATTATTTTTGCACCTTGTGGCTCAAAGTATTGTTGAATATTGTGAATTTCATATGTTATTTTTAATAAATCTAGGTATAGGTATAGGTATTATAAAGAAATATTCATAGGATAGGTAAATTTTATTTCACAAAGTTGAAAAAAACATCTAGCATTTAAGGAACAAATTGTACAAGATATTATGAAAACTGAAATGGAATCTAAATTAACTAGATTTTATTTAAATTGCATATTGCCAGAGCTAATAGATCCTAGGCACACTAGATATGAATTAATAAATCCAGAATTTATTTTAAATGTTTAAATGTCTAAAACAAAATATTCAAAGATTTTTGAAACAAAGAAATTGTATAGATTTTCATTCTTAATTTTAAAAACTGTCACTAAAATACAATTATTGTGTGATCCTGCAATAAAAGTAATTGAAGATATCGGCTATTGTAATGACTAAAGCTGGGATTTTTCTGTAGTATTATAAATAACAAAATATATACGTAAATATGTAATAAAATACAAGGAAATATGTAGATTAATAAAAAAATTAATATCATGTAAAACAAATATTTTACTAAGTACACAATCTTGACCTTGTTTACACTCTGAATGGCACATACATTGATAAGAGTACTAGTACTTTTGTGTGCATTTCAATTCTTTTTGTGGTCATAGATTGTCTCATCCGACAGAATATGCTTGTAGGCAGAAAATGTATTTTCCAAGTCACAATATTTCACTGGGCAGAAGTTTAACAGAAGACTTTTCTCTGGAGAAATATTCTCAAGGGTATCTACTTCCGATGAATATACTGGTTTTTTTAGCACTGCCTGAAAATGATTAGAAACACTTTCACCAGTTTTGTCTTTCACAATATTTAGATTTTAAATAGTGTTTTCTATTATATTCATAGATTATTGTAGTGGAAATCCAGAAGTTTACAATTGTTTAATATTTTTTGGAAGCCAACCAAAATAGCTCCTTTAGTATGCAGTTGAACATGCAACTTTTGGATCAATGAATGAATTGGGAGATTCACACACAGATATAACACACTCAGGGGCGAACATATCTACTACTAACTTCACATCTCCAAATTATTCATAGTAGAAGTTGGCTGTTTTATACATGTTTTTCATCTTGTTAGAACAAATTGAAGATGCAATTACCCATCACACAAGAGTTAGTAAGCTTTGACTCGATGTGGGACTTTCACAAATTAGTCTCCTTTTTTTTTGTCACAGAAATTAATCTATTCATTTGGAAAAACTGGACTCTAATGTATTCCACAACACGATGTAGTTCATGAGCCAAACTTGTAAGATGGATCAACTTCAAAGCACTTGCGATTTTTAGTATATACGCCCTGGCATCCAAATATAACACCAGGGCCTTCTCTACATTTGCCCACCTAGGCCACAACACTTTCAATTCATCATTCACGAATCTTGCAACATGATACGTATGTTCCAGCACTTCTCAATAAATCAAATATGGTTTGGAAAGAAACATCCATGATTTCATCCAGAGCGACCCATATGAAGGCATCTCCTATGTAATTTATTATCATTTCCATAGTTTCTTCATAACAGATACACAGATAATTCTTTATGAATATTGATTGATCAGGAATTTGTCGCTTTCATTAGTGTCACAAGAAGGATGCAATTTCAGGCACTTGGAATTTAAAACATGAGATGTTCGCAGCAACCATGGCACTACACAAGTCCTACAGAATTAGTTTCTTTAACTAGAGGGAAGGTACTGCATCTTTGTTAAAAAGAAAAATAATATTCTTCGAATAACTTAGTTTTTTTCTTATGAAGTTTACTCCGCACGTGTTGCTCATTGTGATTTTATGGAACATTAATTTTTGTTGTTGCAAGCTTGACACATTACAACTTTACTGTCAGTTGTAAAGGAGTCGTTGATCCAAGCCCATTATTTTAATTTTGAAATTATTTTGAAAAAAATAAATCTAAGTGTAGCTTATTGTAAGACTTTCACATTCAGCTGCTCATGTGAAACTAAAATGACTTTGACATATTACAAGATAAGAATGTAAGTTGTTGGACTAGTGTGTTGGAGGGGTGGGGGGGTCCAGACTGAAATTCCTTATCTGCTTGCAAAATTCTTTAAAAATTGCATCAAAAGGATCAATGTGAGAAGAGAGGGCATTTACTTAGTGGAAAAAACACTTCGACTACCAGAATTGGATTTTACCCTTTTCAATAGTCCGTTGAAAAATTCCTTTGAGCTTATTTATGCAAACCAAACCAAATCAAACAATTTTTAAATTTCAACAAATTTGCAATTAGGTTGTATAAAAGTATGTTAAAAAAACACAAAAGTAGGTAGCATTATGTAAAAATCACTTGAAATGAATAAAAATTTAAAAATATATAAAATGAAAATCAAATAATATGGTGATTCGTTGAGATTTCTATTTTCTGAGCATTTAAATGGCGAGGAATAGAATATGTACATAGAAATCCCAGCTCTAGTAATGTCTTCCAGAGTTTTTCTTATTTACCATTTTCCTACAATACAACTATTAAAAATGTATTTTATTGTAATGACTGCTAGATATTTCTATATAATTGTGTTATGTTCCTGTGATCGAGTTCAATGAGAGAAAAACACGTTAGTCAACTGAGCAACTGGAGCGTGTCTCTCCAAAATTGGTTCAACAGTAACGCTTTCTAATAAAAGCTATGGTGAAATGTGTAATTTTTACACAACAGGGGAAGACTTAACCAAAGTCCAAAGCTAAAATAAGAACTTTTAAATCAGTCTGAGAAGTGTATAATGTAGAAAAAAAAACTTTCCATTGGTAGTTCAGGGGGAGGGCAGCCACCCCATCCAAAAAAAATCTTTTTACAACCAAGTGTCCTCCCACATTAAAAAATTAAATCATACTTACTTACGTGCTTGGCTCACACCGTTTTGAGAGTACCTCCTGAATATACTAACTTTTATCAAATGAGGAATATATGAATAGAGGCTACACCTTTATTTTTATGCATTCATTTACACTCTAGAATCATTGGTTCCCAAACTTGTCGAATGGCGTATTACCCAAGCAATTTTCGCATTTTGGAGTACCGCCAAAATAGTGCTTAATATTTACTGTTTAGTTACATTTTTAATGGTGCCCAGGAATATGACGCAACACCATTTATAGATTAACAGTTTTTATTTATCATTTCTTCTCAATCAATACGGATAATAGGGCACAGATATCAAAAAAATATAAATATTTACCCCTCCAACAACTGTTTAAATCTCTTTTCCTTTTGGTTTGACTTTGTCGTAATATATTTTTAGTGTTTGATGAGACATTATCTTTTTACAACTTTAATTTGCATTTTCACCAAATGCAGATTTAAAACTGTTAGAAAACTGTTTTAATTTTCTACTAAATTCAAAGTACTGAATACTAGAAATAGGAACAAAGCTTATTCAATGTAGACTATTTATTCAAACACTTTGTGATGACGATACTTCAGGTATAGGCGGCCAGCCGGGCTCTGCTTTGCTTGTCTTTCAGGATACAAAAAACCAATCGCTCAAAAGAGTGACACAAGCTAGGGTGGGGAAAGTAATAGAGGGGTGGGGGTGTCACTCCTTCAGCAGGTACTCAATTCGAGAAAGACTATGAGGCCCAAAAGGAAATTTGGTCTTTTATTCTGCCGCACCTTGATACGGGTGTATTAGTTCATACATCTCTAGCCAAGACTGATAGAGCGCACCACAATTCTATTTTGTCACAGCCGCGCCTAGGCTTATAGCCATGAGTATGGTATCTCCCTCATCTATATTGCTGGTCTTCTCTCCTCACGTGTGACTTCTACTTGACCTTTATATGTTTGATATCACATCATCTACCACATATTTCCTATAACTTACAGTTGTCACAAGCAACGTCTTTCCGGCCTATGTCCTTCAGACTACGCTTTTATCTGTCGCACCATTACTAAAATCAAGTCATCACAAGCAGTATCTTCTAGACTTATGTCACTTTAATCACCAGTAGTCTATAGCACACCTTCTATAGTCCATTTCTCATGTAGTATCACACATTTTTTATAGATGTTATGTAAAACACACAAAGTACATACAAGATGGGTGGGAAACCACTATCTAATTATAAACCGCTATAATTTTACTAATAATATATATATTTACACAAAGTAAAAAGAATTCTGTTCACAAGTCCATGAGGATCTTTGTGGTGTGCTAAACTTCCATGTACGTGCCTGCAATGCTAATGAGGCATTGTAAGCATCGTGGTATGTCATAAATGGTCTTTTAAAAGGAAATCCTGGGGAACATTTCCTAACACAGCATTGATACTGTCCTCTTAATTCTCCCAGAGTGTGTGGGTTTTAGTAGACTTGTCTTTTGCCCAACTCCACAAAAAGAAATCGCATGTCATGAGGTCAAGAGGACCTCTGGCCAGCTATTCAAGTGGTCCATGTCATCCCAACCAACGCACCCCGGAAAGTTTTTGTCCAGCCAATCACAAACGATAAAGGCGAAATGAGGTGGGGTGCTGTCTGGCTGTAAAATTACATTGTAAGCGTTGTCCAAATCCAAACCACTGTTATGTTCATATCCATGTACTGGTCATCATTCATGGTGTCTCACAAGAGGACAGGACCAATGACATGGACCAAGATCATGCTGCACCACACCATCACCTATGGTCAATTTTGCTTTTTCTGGGTCATGATCTGCCCAATAATGACAGTTGTATCGCTTCCCGAAATCACTGATCCGAAAAACTGCATCATCACTCCAAATAAAATTAATAAACAGACCTGTCTAAACATTGTGTTACGAAAGAATACTTTATCTGTATGCCATATGCCTATCCCGGTCCTCCACGGATAATTCCAGCATGTAATGAGATTTCCAGGGCAAAATTCAAATCTTTCTTCAACACTACACACTGTGTTTCTGGAAAGTTCACTATCACGAGAGGCCTGATGTGTTGATTTACCAGGGCTGCGCGTGAACATTTCCCTCACTGCCGCAACATTCTCTGGGGTCTGCACTGTCGACAGTTGTCCGTTTCTTCTTGCATATACAGCCAATCTAGTTGTCATTAATTTTGTGTGGTATTTTTGAATCTTGCTGGGATGAAGTGTAGCATGTTGATCGTGGACACCTTGCCACCAATTCTCCACAAGGATGACAGATTTCCACAATTAAAAACTCGAAGCTATCTGGGTGCGATCCTCCAAACACAGTTTGTCTGCTAGTTTTCTCACCCACCCAGATAGAAGATTTGCTCAGGGTTCCTAGAAAATCGGGGAAAATTTTTTTTGCTTGTTGGTCCATAATCAACAAAACTACGGTCACTTCAAATCAGATAGTGACTTCCCACCCACCTGTACATACATGAAAAAAAAATAGGAAAAATATAGACATACAATTTAAAACTTGGTAAAATCATCATACCAAATTGCAGACTTGATATGTCAATCACTTGCTTCAGTGGCCACATTATCTTAGGCATCACTCTCTTAATTTACTAGACTGTTGATGACACGGATATCGGGGTTTGTTTGAGTCCCTGTCAGGTGTACTGAGGGTGGTTTTCCCTAAATAACTTTCCACTCTCCATAAATGCACATGTGGTTACACCTCCTCTAAATTCAACTTTCCTCATCCTTATCTGATTAGCTTAATTAGTACATATGTGTGTAACCTAAACAGGTAGTAAGATGCAGTGGTAAAAAAAAATCAAACATTTGTTCTAAAATTTGAATTAAATGTTATTTGCTATTGTTAATTTAAATAGGAATTTCATGGAGAATCATGGCGAGCTTTAATTATCCGATATTTTGAATTAACCATTGTCAAGTTAGCTAAATCCTAATGTATTTTATTTAAAAATAACAAAAGACTGTATCAAATCTATTGATGTTTATTATAAAAAAAACACTCCCTGGATGATGTTGAGAGTTTCAAGATCTTCAAAACATGCTAGTTCCCTCTTCCTAAAACCAGATACAAAATTATTAATAGGCATTTTATTTGTATTTATTAAAGGTTGTTTTTGTTTATTTAGATAACCGCACATATCACTTCCAAGCAGAAGATGATGCTGATCAGCGAGCATGGATGTCAGTTCTAGTCAACTGCAAAGAAAGTGCACTAATGAGAGCTTTTGATGATAGTACCAAGACTGGGGGAAGTAAACTAAATCAGAGTCATGTGGAATTGCAACAAGCCATAATTCGCTATGTTCTGAAACTTCCTGGCAATGACCGATGTTGTGATTGCAACTCACAAAATGGTAAGATAAAATTCTACTATGAAAATTATGTTTGTGAAAGAATAAAAGCAATATTTTAACAAATTAATAAGATTATTACTAGACTTTTAATTTGTTTTATTTGTCAAAGACAATATAAAAATTGGGTAGCTCCTCCTAAAATTATTTGTTAATTTGATTAATGAAAACAAATTGACAATTACAGATATAGTTTTGAAATGTCTTATCATGGCATTTCTTGTTTTGACTGTATCAATCATAGAGACAGCACAAAGCACAATAATTTGCCAGGTAGATTTGTTGTCAGATGACCATGGCTAACGACACTTTAAGTACGCACGCTGCTTTTCATATCCTGTTAGTGTGGTAATACAATGATGAATAGGATTTATGTCCTGCTATCTTTTCATATCCTGTTAGTGTGGTTATACATTGATGAGTGGGATTTATGCCTGCTATCTTTTCATATCCTGTTAATGTGGTTATACAATGATGAGTGGGATTTATGCCTGCTATCTTTTCATATCCTGTTAGTGTGGTTATACATTTATGAGTGGGATTTATGCCTGCTATCTTTTCCAAGAAAGAAAATCTGGGTATCTGCCTTTTTTTCTATTTCATGGTCATTTTGAGCTTAAAAAGTATTCGATTATCATTGTACTTATGTATAAAGAGAGAAAGGGACACTTCCTTTGGTACATCATAACTAGGGGGCGGATTTATAGGCATTAAATATTTAAAAAGGCAGGAAAATAGGCACTAAAAATTTCAAAAATAGGCACCAAAACACTCAAAGTTTTTATTATTCATTTTTAAAATCCAGATTCACTTTCCATAAACACAAATTAATTAATATTAGAGTTAATTACTAAATATGTCTCAAGATTTTCAGGTGTAAATCTTGTACTGTTGTCTGACAAAATGTTTTTAGAATGTGAGGAATTTCTCTCGACTTCACATGAAGTCATCGGGCAAAACTTCAGACAAGCTATCTAAGTTGAGCTAAGCTGGACTTCTGCGAGTGATGTATCCTTCCAAGATGTCTGCAATACTTGCCATCACTTTACACCCAAGGTTTTGTTGCAATACTCTGTTAAATTTGTTGAGGATGGCAGTGCCAACTGAGCCAGAAGCCTGACTAATGTTTTCTTCTATTCATCACATTATCTTTCATAAGAGGCAAATCCTTCGCCTTTAAAACTGTGATTACTCCAGGAAGATTTCCAAAATTGCTTTTTACATATGCCAGTGATTTCATCAATGGAAGCTCAGATGTATGATTCTCCAATATCTTCTCAACTGTTTTAAACGAAAAAAAAAAAGAATGTTTATTGTTAATAGTTTAAATCAATACAATTCAGTTAATATTTTTATTGTCAGAAAGAAGAACTGCTATCATAAAAACTCACGGACAAATAGGTTGAATGCAAGTAGTGTTTCCTCAGAGTTGATTCATCTGGTATCTTCATGTTGGTATATTTGTTGAGAAAAGCATTGAAATCCGGATTCTCCAGCTTCTTCCAAGGAATACTTACTTACAGCTACCATCGCAGAGCGTAAGTCAGCAGAAAACTTCTCTTGGGTTTTATTAGCATTGTTAACTTTAGGTAAATAATTGTTTTGATCCTCTTTTCTTTCTGGAATTCTCCATAAGTACTGTAGTATTTTTGTGTTGTTCTAGGTGATACTTCATCTCGCATTTTACCTAAATATTATACATGGAAAGTTTCATCAAATAATATATGTGAATTCTAAAAATTAACAAAGCATCACCTAACAAGAGAACTAAGATTTTTTTTTGTCAGACAGTTATGCTATGCATTGGTAAATATTTCCACTTTGTTGTTGAAATCCTTCAATAAGAAATGAAACCTAGTTTTAACGATAGTAAATAATTTACACTGAGTTCAATACGAGGATATATTAATGAACAGATATGCACATCTAACAACAGTGTGATATACACAACCACTGAATGAACTGACACTGCTGTGCACTAGAAGAAAATCTTTGTTGCTGGACTGACCAGTCTGAACCTATCAGACCACTGGACACATGGGTTTTTCCTACCTATCAGGAGTATCCACGTAGAGTGACCTAAGGAGCGAAGGGGAAAGGGGGGCGGCGCAATTATTTAGAAAGAAAAGAGAGGGTGTGAGGGAGAGAGAGAGAAATAAAAGGCACTTTAAAGCTCACATTTATAAAAAAAAGGCACTAAACACCGAAATAGGCATTTATAGGCGCTATAAAAGTTATCACACTATCTTCACAATTATCGAAAATAAACTTATACCTCAAAAGCCTACATTTCAAAGCATAGGATTAAAAAAGGCATTTAAGGTTAAATCCTCCCCCTAATCATACCATGTCCTGATATGTTAAGATATTGTTTATCTAAAAATTATTATTTCCTTTATGAATATAATTATGAATGTGTTTCATTTATCTGATAGTCAGTACCTTAGATATTTAAAAGTTTTAAACATAAGTATGAAACATTGATAAAATAAAGCCTCTTTTTTTTATCATTTTTTCATTAATTTTTTTTTGTTAATTGTCTTAGATGTCACTACACTGACTGACTGAATCCGAAATGCAGAGTAAATGATAGGATATATTTGTTTTCATGTAAGCTTATAAATAAATAGTGGCTAAACATAAGCAGAGTAATTTATTAATAAATTGGTGTGTGGAATGCCAGGCCTCCACCATGGTTGGGATCCCACGTTAAACTGTAGGTCCTCCATTTCATCTCACAATCACCCTACCATTACACATTAGTGTAAGTGCATATAACCTGAACGGGTAGTAAGACGTGGTGCTAATAATAATAATAATAATAATAATAATAATAATAATAATAATAATAATAATAATTATAAAACTATTGGTCTAGAGTATCTTTTTTAAGCTAGGGCTAGTAAATTCTTAGAAATCATTTGACGGGCCACTGTAACTTATCTCCTCCCTCCTCTCCCATCTGCCAAATATCCACATAACACATTTGATAACGGTTTAGGAAAATAATATTGAGTGCCCTTTTTTTTATGAACAATTATTAAATAACTAAAGTAGCAGCTTATTTTACAGGATTTTATGATACAATAAAACCCAAATATGTATAAATTAATTGTTTACTAAGAATGTATAATCATTCACATAATTTTATAACTATAACAAAAACTATTTCTTCATTAGAAATTAAAATAAAAAGTTAATTTTACACACTATCTATACAATACCTATTTTATAATAAAGGAAATTGATAAAACTAAAGAAAAAGGAAAAATAAACTACTAAGAATAAATTTGATGAATAAAGCCCACATAGGGAAAGAGGAAAAATGCGGGAAGAGTCCAATGCACCAAGGTAATTTTATGTATTGTGAATTTGTATGTCATACTCCATTAAAGTACTCATTAGGGTATGTTATGTTTATGTATGCCACTTTTGTCAATTCTAAAAAAGTACTGCCAACACAAAATTACGGGTAAGCGCCCATTGTGTAACTACCCACAAACTCCCAGTAATCACATCAAAAGTTGATGATCAGGGATAACTCTGCAAGCTTTCCTCAACCCTTTACGGAGAACCAAGAATTCCTGGGATCAGTCCAAAAGCAACTTTTGGGCGAAATAAACTAATACATTAACCAACAACTTACTACCAGGATGGGATAAAGAAAGTGGTTTATTTTTCATGTAAAATATTCAAAATTCTCATGATATTTATGAAAATATACAATGTTGAAACAATACTTAATTAAAAACAGGAAATTTCAGTGCAAATGTGAATGAGAAATTTGGCTTAACCACTACTGTGTGAAGACAACATGAACGAAAAGTAATGGCGATCATCTGCTTAATATAAGCTAAGATTTCTAAATTTTCTATAGAAAATTGAAGTAAAAATTTCTTCATATCTTACAGATATTTGACTTCAGACACTAAATAAAATAAATTAATGTTTTGATATAGACCTCAAACCAAGATATATGTAAAAGGAACAATTAATGCTTTAGCGAATTTTTGATTATCTTTCTGAAATAACGCATGTACTACCAATTTAGTTGATCTGGAATCTAGTGCTACAAAGTTAATTTTATAGATATTCTTGGGCTTCATATGTAAGACCTTGCAATGGTCATTATGTAATTTATATGCGAACAAGCTGTCACTAGTGTTATTTGATATGCTAGTCTGATAAAATTACATACCTTTTAACATTTTAATGTCTCATAATAATATGTCTATTTACCTTTATAGCCATCAATTCTTCATCTACTCTAGCTACTGCCTGAACAAGTTCCACCATTTCACACTGGCTGAAGTATTCACTGTCACACTTTCACATTGATTTCAATCCATTGTGTGACGGGAGACTGCTGTGGCAGTAACTATCACTCAACTATCATAACTTCTACGGATGTGACAGAACTGTAACCGTGTGAACAAGGCTTAAATCACCGAACAACCTCTCACATACTAGATGGCTTATGACAGAAAATTCACTTGTTTATTGCAACATAATAATCTCTGACCATTCTGGAAGCTATTGTTGATTATATTTTAAAATTAAATGCACAAGTCTTTTTTTCTCATATCAGTGCCATCATTCACAGCCATCTTCATTCAGCTTTTTTTGGTAAATCATTCATAAATCTAGATGTTTCCACACATGTTTAAAACCAATAGTGGGGCCTACTGTTCACAGAAATGTATTTTACATTGTCTACACATACATTTTAATCAGTTCAGTCATGAACGTACATCTTTGTGTAAGAGAAAAAGAATGAATGAAATATTTTGCTTGAACTTTTTTTTTTAATCCTAATTAAGTTACATCTTTTGAAAATCTCTAGTAAATTGTGAAAACTGAAGTTTAACATTCAGACACTTGAAAGGATTGTTATGTTAGTGATTATTGCTCTGGACATTTAGGGGGGGGGGGGGGGGGAAAATTTGTTTAGTTTTATATTTACAAACTGGGGGGCTGTCCCTTTTACCCATTTAGTT
>CABFOW010000485.1:23065-167190 GCA_902141385.1 Timema californicum | reverse complement strand
GGGGGGGGGGGGGGTGACACATTTGATTAGTTTTATATGTACATACTTGGTAGTCATAAATATGCCATGCTTTAAAACAAAGCAAGAAGATTATATCTGGACAAAAATGAAATTAAAAAATTATTATCATTGTTATTACCTATTTGGTTGGGTTATCAGTTTGGCACAGCTGGAACTTGATTCTACTACCCACTTACAGTGAATTGTTATTTTGTATTTAAAAAAGTACACAATAAGCAAAGTGCAGCTTTGGCTTTATTCACTAAACAAAAATTAAATAAACATACCCAACTTTTCAAACAACTCAATTTTGAGGGTTCTTTTATAAGCCTAAAATATTTCACCCAAACCTGACAATATCTTTATAAAAGATATCACTTTATAAGTCTTCAAATGGTATGATAGAATTGATTGAAAAGGTAGAACAATACATCACATGAACTATAAAATTCATTTCAGTTGTTAATATGGTCTAAAACTAGTTAATTAAATGGATATTTTCTAGTTATTTGTATTATGCTTTTAAAAGTAGTACATGTAAAATAAGTGCAACATATATGGGGATATTCATTACATATCTTTACATCTAATTGAATAACAAGTCTTATTAAATGCTCCATTAGTTACGAAACAATTTTTCAAATACAGTGGATTCCGGTTAATTGGGGCAGCCATTTATTTGGGACAAAAATCTAAGAACAGAAACAAAACAAGTATTAACCTTGAATTTATTTCGCATATTTGGGCCAACACACTGCTTAATTGGGGCAGTGAAGGTAATGTAATCTCACAAGCTCGTAGCATAGATATTCTGCAGACTGTGGCTGAGTTTATTATAGTGAAGTCGTGCTGTGTGTTGCGTTTGTTCTGTGGTGTGGCAGTGAAGGTCATGTTGATAGCATGCTGGTTATTATTATTATTATTATTATTATTATTATTATTATTATTAGCACTGTGCCTTACTACCTGTTTGGGTTATACGCACTTACACTAATGTGTAATGGTAGGGTGATTGTGAGATGAAATGGAGGACCTACAGTTTAACGTGAGATGCGAACCACGGTGGAGGCCTGGCATTCCCCACATTCACAAGATGTCTTGTCAGAGGTGAAGGAAGGGTTTGGCAATCAGATAAATCTGTGCCGGGACCGAGGATTGAACCCTGGACCCCCAGCACAGAAGTCAGACACCTTACACCTAGACCGCCAGGTCACCTAATAGCGTGCTGGCAACATGGAAACTGTGCAAGCAGCAGCCGAGTCAATAAAGATGAACTAGTGCTGTAGCGTGGCCGTGTCGTGGTACGAAATCTACAATTTCATGACTGTTAAGGCAACAAGAAAACTTAGAGAGAGAGAAAGAGAGAGAGAGGGAGAGAGAGAGAGAGAGGAGTGGACATTGTGTGTGGGTTTAGATAAAACATCTCATAAGCGAAAGAGACAAGGCAAAGATCCAGACGTTGAGGATACTTTAAATCAATGGTTTTCCATTTTAACCAAACAAGGTGTGCGTGTGAATGGCCCTATGCTAAAAACCAAGTCAAAAGAGTTGTCCAAAAAGCTAGTTCATGTAAATTTCAAAGCAATGGATGGTTGTCTCGATGAAAGTGCAGACATGACATTAGTAACAATAAACCACAGGGTGAGAAAGACATAGTTGATGCTACGAGCGCTGATCATTGGAAATCTGAAAAACTACCAGAGTTGCTTAAAAATTTAGTGGGGTTGACATTTACAACACCGATGAAGCACGCCTGTATTATCGTGCTACACTGGATGGTTTCCTGAGATATAAACACATGGCACTGTCCAGTTCAAAGAAAGCAATAGATTGTGTAACTGTGTTGTGCTGCTCAAACATGTCAGGAAGTGATACACTCAATCTTTTGGTTATTGTTAAAAGCGCTAAACCTCGTTGTTTCAAGGGGTTTACAATAGGCAGTTTACCAGTTTCATATTGTGCAAATAAGAAGGCGTGGATGACCACATATATATTTTATGCAATGCCTAATGAACTGGAACGTGGAACTACAACGTAAGTCTAGAAAAAATATTTTTATATCAGACAACTGTGGGCACACCCTCATGTAGATGGTTTAAAAAATATTGAACAGTAATTTTTACCCCTTTACACCACATCCCTGATAAAACCTATGGACCCAGGAATTATAAAAAAAATTTAATACTTATCGTGGAAAACTGGTTAATCACATACTTGAAGCGATTGAGGAAAATCTGCTGACATCATCTTCAAAAGCAATATAAGTTAATGCAAATGTTTAACTGTTAAAAGCTGTACAATTTATCAATGATAGCTTATGAGGAATAAGCAGCAAAACAATTCAGAATTGTTGTGCTAAATATGGTTTCATGACTAATTGTGATTTAGATGCAGTTATATGTACAGACAATGAAATGTCTCTAGAATTGCAACACATCCAAAATTGTGAATATTTTTTAAGCATTGATGATAATCTTCAATGCCATGATGAAATGAAGATTGTGAGGATACGATTATTGAAGAAATCGCGACAAAAAACACAGACAACAGGAGGACAAGAAATATGACAATGAAACAGCTAAGTGAGTGACTAACCAGGATGCCAAAAAATTTATTGCTGAATTGAGATGCTACTTAATGCAGGAAGTCAACTAAGGCAGCCCTTAATCTGCACTAGATATCTGCGCCAACTTTGTACAGGTGCACTCCATAAAGAAAACGCGTCAGGGTACACTTGTTAATTTTTTTCAAAGGAAGAACTTGATGTGTAACCCTTATTTGACACAAGTGTGTACTGTATATTCATTTTACATATGTACATTTTGTTTTCTTTTAACTTTAGTTACAGTATTTTTTAATAAATGTTTGAACCATTAAAATTTCGTTTAATTAGGGCAGCCACTTGATTGGGCCAGAGTGACCTATCCCCATGTGTCCAAATTAACCGGAAACCACTGTATTAGTTTTTGTTAAATGTCAAAACTCTAGCCAGTGAACGTCTATAATAACTATAATAATGTTTTTTGTTCTGTAATATTATTATTGGGGGCAAGGTAACTAGTATAGCCAATAAAGTTAATGCAAAGCTTAGAGTTCACACACACATAAATGCAAAGCGTAAACTAGGAATTATTCAAATTAATAGGATGGCCACCTAGCTTACAGTGGCAATGCATTCTGTTCTGTACACATGCAATTTCTAGACAAGGATCAATTGCTGTCTGGTGCATGAGCCTTAGGTCATCCGGGGACAATAATTTGATTAGTAGCTCACTCGTATCCAGTACTTCACCAGAGGATGTAATTTTAAATATAACTTCTGTTTGATTTAAGAATTTAGTTTAATAGGGTCTTTAATGATTGCTATGATAGTATTTTCACTTTTTAAGTTTCATAAATTATTGAATGTACAAAATCATATAATTAAAGTAATTAGCTATAGAATACTATATCTTAATTATTAATTTAATGGGGTTTCCCCATACTCAATGTGAAGATAGTCGGCTATAACATTTATTTCACTGGTGTTCAATAATGAGACTAAAGCTTTCAACATCATCATTAATCATACTAATTTAATCATGTTTTTAGAACAATTTAATTATTTTGTTTTAGATGCAACATGGCTCTCCACCAACTTTGGCATTATAGTGTGCATCGAGTGTTCTGGTATCCATCGAGATCTTGGAGTACACATTTCTCGAATTCAATCTCTCACGTTAGACAATGTGGGTACTTCTCAACTATTACTAGTGCGCCATATGACCAATGTCTTGTTCAATGAGATAATGGAAGCTACTCTTCAACAATCTTCAAAACCTACTCCATCTAGTACTATGTAGGTGTCAACATCATACATTCACATACTTGCTTAGCTTCTTATAATTATTGACCTTTAGTTCAGCAAAGAATAACAAACTGTGGAATGTATGGCTTCAACACTTGCCAGCAAAGTTAAGTGTGTGATTGTGTGTTTGATGCCAACTTATTCCTAAATTGGTGCACTGGTAACTAAACATTCGATAATGAGATTTCCCATCCTCACTTAATGCAAAAGCTGATTCATTTAGTTAAAATTTATAATTTGTTGATTACTTAGATTGTACAATATAAAGGTTATTTGTTAAAGAGTGCAAGGCTGAATTGTGGTTTAAATTAGGAGGAATAGCCAGCACACTTACCTGAGTGGTACTGGAAAAAAANAAAAAAAAAAAAAATATATATATATATATATTATTTGGATACAACACAAAAAAACTCAAAAATACATTTTATATTCAAGCTTTTGTTATAATAGGTAGATTCTCCAGTTTCAATGAATAAACTGCCGTTGATTGGAATGCACAATTGATTGTATGGAGTAAATTCTAAACACTTTCTACCCCAATATCATATACATAGTAAGTGTGCTGGTATGCTACCCCTCCTGATTTAAACCAAAAAAATTGTTTAATAAAGTTCTACAAAAATAGTTAAAGTTTTAATCAATGTATGAAACTATTGCACATGCAAATAAGCCTTATGTTTATTTATATTTAGACAATACAAAATACTTTTGTAAACTCTTATCAGTTCTTTTAAGGTTCAGTTGGACCATGAGCTTAATCTACTTAGACAAAAAAAGTATTTTACATAAAAACCGTTTTCTTTACAAGTACATATTTATAGAGAACATTAAAAAACTGTTGTTTTTTTAGAATAAAGGTTTTTGCATAGATAAAATTCAAAAATGTTTCTATATGAATAATGGAGAGTTCCAACACACAAATCTCCCGCAATGCCAATGTATAGTGGTTAAATGAAGACTATGAACTGGAAACTAAATGGAGCTCACTTTTTTTTGGGGGGAATGATTGTTAAATTCCTTAATTCTTCATTTAGAGGCAGAAGGGGTTGAGGGAGGGGGAAAAAACAACACTGAGAAGCAGACTTTCCACGGATTTTATTATTTAGAAAAGTTCTGAAATGTTAAACACCATGTGGTTATTAAATTTTGTTGATTACCAATGTTTGAATATTTTGTAAAAATAATTAATATGGTGATTTGCTACACTAATCATAAATCTGTTTTTGTGAATGTTATACAAATGATTTTAACTGTTATAAAATGCAATAAAGATTTTAATATATCCCAAATCCAAATATTTAAAAATCATTTGACTCTGAATTATATTTGGAAGAAGGTACAGGAAAGGTGGATATAAACATAAAAAATGGGACAAAAACAATATGGCTTTTAAAATGAAAATAAGAACACAGTTCACACTTTACATTACTGCCATTGGACAAAAAGGTAATGGTTGCCTCTTAAAGAAAATCAACCATCACCGCCCAATCCCCTGACTTAGGTTTCACATTCTATAGGAGCTCATCAGGGAGGAGTGTAAACGCCCAACGCAACTTCCTAAAAAAAGGAAACAAAAAAACACAGAAGAGAGAAACTGGAAAATTTTAAAGGGTTGTAAAGAATTTTCCATTTTCTTCCTTCTGTGTCTTATTTTTGTTTCCTCTTTTAGGGAGTTGCATTGTGAGTTTCATTTCACACTCCTCTCAGATGAGTTCCATAGAGTGAAACCTAGGTCGGGGGATTGGGCGGTGTTGATTGATTTTCTTAAATAGGCAACCAATACCCCTTTGTCCAATGACATCAATGTAAAGTGTGAACTGTGTTCTTTTCATTGTAAAAGCCATATTGTGTTTATCCCTTTTATATATTTATATCCACCTTTCCTATTTCTTCTTCCATATATAATTCAATCACCTCATAAAGTGAAAAGTGGTTTTCCTTATAGATATATATTTGACTATGAATTTAATATGTTGTGCTAGTATTTGGCCTTACTTTGTATCCAATAAGGGATTGTAAATAAAAATAAAATAGTTTGTTACAATATATTTCTGATTAATATTGTAATAAGGCTATTAAATATAAAGTCATTAAATTGGGAGTTGTTTCTAAAGTACTTAATTTAACATCTAATACTACTTTTTAGGGTGACCTGGCGGTCTAGGGGTAAGGTATCAGACTTCTGTGCTTGGGCTCCGGGGTTCATTCCTCGGGAATGGCATAGATTTATCTGATTACCAATCCCTGCTTTCACCTCTGACAAGACAACTTGTGAATGTGGGGAATGCCAGGCCTCCACCGTGGTTCGGATTCCACGTTAAACTGTAGGTCCTCCACTTCATCTCACAACCACCCCACCATTAAACGTTAGCATAAGTGCGTTTAACCCGAATGGGTTGTAAGACATAGTGCTAATAATGATGTTGATTTGAACCTTTCATTTTAAAAATCTCAGAAACATTAATACAAAATTTAGAAATAATAATTACTAACAAAATAATATTAAAACTATTATAAACAAAAGAAAGTACTATCAATATATTTATTTGTAACAAAACATAGTTTCCCCAAGTATTAATAGGGTTTAGTCTTTTCTTTAATACACTACAAATGATTCATATTTTAAACTTAAACTACTCGTGGTAATTTTGTTATTAAGTTCTAACCCATGTCAATATAGAATATATTTGTGCTTTTAGGGAGGAGAGGTGTGAATTCATCCGTGCCAAATATGTTGAGAGAAAATTTACTCTACAAACATGTGAAGATGAACGTGATCTTCTAAGCGATCTTGAACATGCCGTCAACAACAAGGATCTTCATCAACTTCTACAGGTGTTTGCTGAGGGAGTGGATTTAGCATCAGCATTACCTACAAGTGTTAGTTAAATCTATCTAAATAAATTCCACCAACTTATTATTATGCTTGTACAATTAATGTTATGAAATAATTTACATTGTAGCTTTATTTGGTATAAACATAACTTTGATTGTACTTAGGTATTGCAGAACACAAAAATCTAGAATTATATTCTTTTTGACTATTTTTTGGCACTTTAAGTCTGTTATTGACTAGAGTACATATTTTCATACCACAACTCACTATATCATTGATTAATAATTATTTTATGTATACTCTTTTCTGCAATGAAGGTCACTCCTCCCCTTCATGTCTGGTCTTGGCTAGGATTTGGAGTCACTTTAATATGACCCCATCGACCTAGACCTCATGTGGATTATCATTATGCAAGTGAGATCTTCATTCAACTCTTGGAAGGTTGCAGAAGATCCCAATGCATGAAGTTGGTGATAACAAGTTCATAATTGAACTGTGGGGAGATGATAAAACTAAAATGTAACGCGAATATGTTAGAACAATCTGTGGGGGTTGCACTGCTATATGGAGTTGAGTTGTAGGTTGTGTTGGTATATCACATGGATAAAATCAATTATGATAATACTCGTATGAGTGGAAGCTAAGTGCACTTAATATTTTGATCAAATGACATGGAAAGTTATGCTTTCATTTATGGGTAAAGGAGAAATAAAATGGCCAAAAGACACAAAGAATAGCTCTCAAGATTATATATAATGAATAGTTATATTATAATAGTGTAAGGCAGCTGGCGGATGAATGGCTATTTATAAATGATTAGGTTCATCTTATAATTGATATGAGAGAAAGGCAGAAGTCAGTCCAAATCAAAATCTCACAGTTGCATCAGGGTGTCTCCCAATACTGGAAATTCTGAAAATATACTTGATTTTATTGTTGATACTGGAAATACTGGAATATACCGGAATTTTGAATCGGATACTGGAAAAATATTGAGCCTTTTTACTTTGAGTGAAATGTTGGATTAAGCATCTTGAGACCCCTGATATTATTTGGACTACTGATATTTCTATTTCGACCACCCCTTAATTATACCCCCTCTGGTCTATCTTGTTTGCCACACAATTAGTTGATCTTATAGATGACCTTGGAGTGGGGATGTTTGCCTAACTTGCTGACCTTTCTATTCTCAGTTTCTACATTAAGCCCTTCCTCCCTCGTCTCAAATACTAGAGAAAGAAACACAAATAACTGTTTTGACTACACCTAGCAGCCAACCTCCCCCTTACCCCCTGACCCCCAATTTGTTTTTCAGCATTAACCATTATGTGTGAGGAGTTATTAGTAACTGTTCAAGTTCAAACACCACTTCAAACTATTGGCGTACTTGCCTGACCTTGACATTCCAATGGTACAGTACAGTATTTGTTGTGTTCTTCACTTCATCTCCCACCCCTCTCTCTCTCTCTCTCTCACTCCTTTCCTCTATCATCCCATAAGAAAAACTACCCTTCCTAAGCTTGGCCTGGTGTGAGTATTCTGCAGATCCCATTTGATTATCTTGTGACCTTTGTGTTTAAGAAGAAATGAGTAAACTCAGAGGAAAAACTTTCTTTTAAAGATGATTGGTTGGACAGTACAGTGTTTAAAGATTGGCTGTGGTTACAAAAAGTGGATTGTGATAAAAGTAAAGACCATTGTTCTTTGTGTAAAACTAACTTTGATATAAGTAACATGGGAGTATCTTCAATCCGATCTCATGCCAAGGGAAAGAAGCATGTTAACAAATTGAAAGCTGCTAGTGGGAACAAAAAAATATTGGACTTGGTCCTTACGGCCAAAAATGCAGTGTCATCTGTAGGCCTACATGAAGAAGTACATTTTAGTGCAAATGACCATGAAGTAGTTTTGAAACCTGAAACTAGACCTAGTTGTTCTATTCAGAGCTTCCTTGTCAAAGATGAAGTTTTTCGTGCTGAATTATTGTGGGCTATTAATCAAGTAATGACACATTTTTCTGCTTGTAGTGATCTTTTTAAAGTAATTTTTTTCCGATAGTGATATTGGCCAGAAATTTCAAATGCATAAAGATAAACTTGGATATATCATTGTGTATGGACTAGGTCCTTTTTTCAAAAGCGAGCTTGTGAATATGGTTAGCCAATGCTCATTTTATTGTATTTCTTTTGATGAGAGCATAAATACTGTGGATCAGAAGATCCAGATGGATGTTTTTTGCTTATGGAGTGAAAATGAAATTGATGCAAGATATTTAACTACTTGCTTTTTAGGTCATGCAACAGCTCAAGATATGTTAATGAACTTTATATCTGCCCTAAAAGACGAGGACTTGTATCTTAAAAAAAATAGCTTCAAGTTTTCATGGATGGACCAAATGTAAACCTCTAATTTTTAAGTGACCTCAAAAGTTACATTAAAGAAGATATCCACAAGATCTTGAGTTACTGGAATTTGAAACTTGTTCTTTACACATTGTCTATGATGCTTACAAAACAGATCATGGTAACTCTTGTTGGACTATTAACCAGTTTTAGCGCTCACTATATTATTTATTTAAAATATTTTTCAACAAGATGTGCAGACTACCAAAGAATAACAGGATCATCTCTTTTCCCGATGTAGTTTTGTTCTATTAGATGTGTAGAAAACTCAAGGGTGTTAGAGAGAGAGCAATGTCAATGCTGCCTTATTTAAAACAGTATTTTTATTCTAACAAGCCTCCTCCAAAATCTGATCACTTTCAAACATTACGCAATTGTGTGAAGGATGAACTTCTAACATCAAAATTGGGATTCATGCTGTCAGTTCTACTTGAGTTGGAGCAATTTCTCACTGAATATCAGAGCAATCAACCTCTATTGCCATTTATGTTTGCAGATCTAAATAAACTACTTGAGCACTTGATTGACAGAATTGTAAAATGTGATTAAATGAATTCAGCAAATACTTCAAAAAAATTGTTAGCCATTGATTTAAAGAAACAATCCAAGATGAAATTACTTCCTACTGTAGATATCGGGTTTGCAGCATCAGCATCATTGAAAGTAATTAAAGAAATCAAGATACTTCAGTTAAGAGGAGATTGTCAAAAATTTCTAGTTGATTTCAGCAACAAACTTTTACATAAGTGTCCCCTCTCTTACAAAATGGTCAAGGATGCTAGTTGTCTCTCTCCCGCAGTCATGCTCAATCCATCTGTTAGGACCTATAGGATAACTTCTGCGTTAGAAGTCCTATTAGACAAGAAACAACTATCTAGCATGCAAAGTGATGTTGTAAATAGAGATTACTATTGTATCAAAGCAAGAAGTTATTGACTACCCTAGGGTGGAAAGAAGAAAAAGTTTGTACTAAACTTAAGTCAAAAAAGAAAAACAGCATCTGAAGAAATAAGATAATTAGAAGTGAAAAGAATGAAATTTTTGCAGAAAGCAAAGGAAGATGCAGACGTGCTAGAACGTGATATGCAAAAATTTAAAAAGTTTTCTAGTTGAATGAACTTTAACTTTTGTCTACATTCTAAAACAAATTTGTCTTTGTGTTTTATCATCTTAATTTTTAATAATGGTAGGTCATTTCAGTTATCTTTATTTCCAAGTAATCTTTATCAACATAATATTTGTTTGTTATTTTTCGTTTAAGATTCTTTATCTTTATTACTATGTATTTACCAAACAAACTCATCATTGAAAAAAATATAAATTGTGGAAATTATCGATTGTCAAGGGGTGGTGGGGATAATAGTTTTTTTTTGTGGTAGAGTAAATTCACTGCCTGTAATCATTCATTGAAGTTTCACCACTAATGCAGATTACTTGTACCTCTAAAGTTCTATGAGTGAGGTGAAATGCCCTACTAATTTTGCCAGGAGAGGTATTTTCACATACCTTCCAGGGAAACGACGGCTTTACTTCCCCTCCAAAAGATGTTGAGCTAAGCAGCCTTATTGTGTAATGGTTTTCCCCCCTTTCATTGATGCATGCAATCTGTCAGAGATTAATAAATACTGTAATAATTTAATTCTCAGCAGTCCAATTGGAACCTCATCACACCTAGTATTCGGAACACTTCTTGGCTGCTGCTAAAGTGGAATTTAAGTTAATTTGTGTATTAAAAGTAACAGCAATGCAAGAGGGAAATTGAAAATACATATATGCATGTGTATAGTGGAATTACCACTTTTGTGGTTTTACATGACAGCTAGCAAATGGTATCAGTTACGCCAACATTGTCTAAAAATAACGTTTGTCACCATATTTGGAAACAATTATTATTTACTAATTACTACTATTATAATTACTAAAAATATTATCAATCACTTTTAACAATACTTCCTCAAAGATTACAGTATAATTTCTCTTTTCATAATCAAATGTAAGAAAAAAAAGTCTAGTGATTTCATTTTAGTTTTTCTTTTCATTCTTGTGGCAATTACCGGTTAAATAGAGCGTAAAATTCTACATTTAATGTTATTATATTCAGATATTAATATTTTTATAGCTGCCCTCGTATATCTTTAACATAAATAAATGGTTTGTGGTAATAAAGAGGAAATAACATTCAAAATGTTAGTGAAATAATATAAAGTTTCAATCTTGTAAACAACGAGTATTAACACAATGGCCGAATTCCTCCAAGAGGACCTCTTTTTTTTCTACGTCAACAACTGGCTTTTACCCAGTGGCCATGTTTGTTTACAAGATATAAGGCCACTTTTAACGTTCTCTTGCTTTTAATAATTAATTTTAATTAAACAGCAAAAGAAAACTTCAATATTAAGCTACGAACTAAACGGTTATTCTCATAACCAAAATATTACACTTTTAAATACAGTATAACATTGAATTATCGTATACAATAAAGTTGTTAAAACTACGCGGGTCAATCAACAAGTTGAACAAAATACTTTATATAGTTTAGTACTATTTATTGGTATTTATGCGTGTCTATGCTACCCGTTAATAATTTTATTACTAATTTGAATAGTACAGTGTCTTTTTTGAACATTAATTTGGCTAGTTAGTAATCTGTGTGTTCTTTTGTGAATATTATTTCGTTGTGTGAGCGTGTTATCCTCGGAAAATAAACGGATTTTTTGGTGATCTTTGAATAATTATTTATCTAATATAACATTAAAGCGTGTGGTTAAATAAAATAGCGAGTGTTTCTCAGTGATCTATATACTTTATTCGAAAATTTAAGTCTATCAAGACTATAAAATAAATCTTTTAACCCCAAGATGGTGTTGTGTTGCCCTCTAGGCCAAACCTCGAGTTTTAAAATTTTTATATTCCAAACAAATCTGTGAAGTGTAATAAAAATTACTTTCGAGTCTTTATCTAGTGTTTATTAAATAAATACCAGACTAAGACTTCAAGTTATAAGTTATTGTATTTTTATTAGAAACTTTGTTACAACTGTTTAAGAGGAGTGAATCTAAAATAGATTTTTGTTAGTTAGGATAGCTTTTGATTTGTCATTGACATTTATTTTATAGGCCTAAACATATTTTCTAGGATATTGATTTTTGTTTGTTAAATTATTTAAAGTCATTATAAATAGGCCTACATATTAAAACAATATAATATAACAGATTGTAAAGGAGAGCACAAGCCTGAGGTTGTGTAAAACTTTGGTTAAGTTATTAATCTGTCGTTTTGGCAAGACAATTCAACATTTACTTGTAAGAGGCGGTCGACGAATGATGGAAAAAGATTTATAGTTTTGCATGCTGGTTCAAGAAAGGGCTTTGTGGAAGGTGCTGAATTATTATTTGCATCAAAGAAGACCACAGGAGATTATCACGGGGAAATGAACGGGGAAAATTTCGAAACCTGGATGAAAAACCAGCTACTGATTAGCCTCGAGGAACCTTCCATTATTTTTCTTAACAATGCTCCATATCATTCTGTACAGGTTAGTGAAAACCTCATACAAGCTTACACAACGCACACACATTAAAGGCATTTTCACTCCAAAAAGTGTTTAAACACTTTCACAACTGTAATTTCCACATTTTAAAAATCAATCTTATTATCTAAGCTAATTTGTAAAATAGATTTATACACTAAAGTCTTTAAGTATCTCTATATCAAGGATGTCTAGTCACAACACCAAAACTTTCTTTTTGTCCTTAATTGGTTTTATCCAAGTTTTGTAAATAAAATTTTAATATTATATGTGAATTTTAGACTTGTCAAGCCATGTTTTAATTCAGTTGATGTTAATCACTTTATTGTAGATTTTTTTAAAATATTTTGTAGCTCATTAAAAGCAAAGCAAAATAAAATAATTTTTTTTTAAATATTAAAAGTCAAATAATCCATATAACTATGAGTTTTCTATCTAAGTTTTAACTTTATTACCACTCCTTACTTTAAACTACTTTAGAATGTATTCTGATTATTATTATTATTATTATTATTATTATTGTCTTTATACCCATTTGGGTTATACGCACTTACACTAATGTGTAACAGTAGGACAATTGTGAAATGAAATGGAGGACCTACAGTTTAACATGGTATCCGAACCACGGTGGAAGCCTGGCATTCCTCACATTCACAAGTTGTGATTAATACACATCTTGTCAGAGATCAAGAAAGGGTTTGGAAATCAAATAAATTTGTGCCGGGACTGAGGAATGAACCCCGGACCCTCAGTACAGAAGTCTGACACCTTACCCCTAGACCACCAGGTCACCAACATGTTGTAATACTCTTAAAAATGTTTGACTTTTTTTTCTATTTGTAGTAATTAATATTCAGATTTTTCACATTCATTAATGTTGTTAATAATACTAATATTAAAAAAAAAATGGATTTTTTTTATAATTTTCTATAAGAAAATTGGAATTTTTTTATTAAAACTTTATTTATTACAATAAAAACTGATATGGGATTAAATGCTATTTTTTAAAAAAAATATTATATTCTTGAAAAAATTAATAATACTAGGCCATCAACATATCAAGGTCAACAATATATAGAAAATAAATAAAACAGTCATATAGGTTTCTTGTATAAACTTAAAATTTGACTGTCAGAAGTGACAGCTGCTAAACACATGGTTTTGCAGATCATATGATCCGGCGTAGGGATACATAATTTGGTCTGGTTACTTTTCAGAGCTGTCAGATGTCAGCTGTGAGCTGTCAGTCAGCACCAAAGAAGTGGTATGAGCACTGTAGCAGCAATGGCATGGAATTATTTTTGTTGTGTATTTGTATACACAGCGGCAGAAAAGTAAAGTCATTGAAAAATTGATAACATTATCAAATGAAAATTCCTTAATAAGTCAAATTCATTAGTGAAAAAAAAAGTGTTATTAGTTTCACATTATATTCATTGTGTTCATTATTATGGTATTTGTAAGTTAAAAGCTTTAGAGTCCTAAAAGGTGACTGACCCGTGTATTTAGTAGTCTGAGAAGCACAGATCCACATAGTTCATGCTTAATGCTGATTGCAGCTCTCATGCTTTGAGAGTTACTATTCGGCAGTTTTGTCCTCACTTGGGAACAACTAGCTTCATCTTTCTTGATTGGTAGATGGAAGAGGAGGTAAATTTCAAAATAGCGGCAGTCTGAGAATGACAGTATTTCCCGGGGAATCACTCCAAAACCATGAAGAATGGCATTCTCTCTTGGAGAGTCTCTTTAGAATAACACCACAGAATTGAGTGTCTTTAGAGAATGTGTGAGTAGCCCAGGGCTCTTCAGGCATTAGACAGTCTCAGACTCTCTATGACCATAACCACCTGTTCAGACCTGTTCATCCATGTACATTTGGCGTAAATAGACAATAAACCAGTTATCTAGAAGTTTAACCAATTATACAACCAAAACACTTTGTACGATATCCTCCATTTCCCATCCTGAACAGATTTAGGGGAACAGAGGTTGTGTAGACACAATAGACTACCGGAACCATGAGATAGATAACTACACTAAGCTAACACAGTCCATGAAAAATAAATGAATTAAGTAGCCACGCTATTAAAGTTGATAATTATGGCTATAGCTGCATCTAAATATCACGTTCTTTAAATTTAAAAATAATAGATGGACATTGAAATAAAACCTTGCTTAGTATGCCAATGCTCTTACCATTGAGCTATCCAAAAATCGTCTCTTTCCCGGGGTCATTCTTCACTCATATTTTAAGGCAGTCTCTCTAATGAACTTGTCGAAAATCGTAAGCTACCACCAAGCGCTCAAATGATGTTCGGACTATCAGACAACATAGTCATCCTTGGCTTGGGAGGACTTTATCATTACAATAGTATAACACTTACAAATGCATATCACAAAATGAATTAAATAGTCAAGCTATTCAAGTTGTTAATTACTTTTATAGTTGCATCTAACTATCATATTCTTTAAATTGAAAAATGATACCTGGACAAGGCAATCGAACACAATACTTTTGGTTTAGTACGCCAATGCTCTTAGCACAAACAAAGGTTTTAGAAATGACATGTTACTTTTGGTTTGAAACCACAATCTTTAAACTATGTTTTTTTTAGTTTTTTATTATTATTTTCATGATAATATTGTATTTACTTGAATATAATGTGCACCCGGTTTTTCAAAATATCGAAACCAAAAAATCCTTTTGTTGAACCTAGCTACAACACTCTTCGCTTTTTGTCCATTTTGTGTTCATTCCACTTCACAAAACCAACAAAATATTGGCAGAATGGATGTAAGCCATAAAGCAGGTGCTTTTGTTATAAATCAATACCAACTAAATTAAATGCATTAGAATACTAGGGAACGACAAGGTAACTTGAACAGAAGGAATAAAAGTCTAACTACAAATATAGAGGAAAGAAGGTTGGAGGTATTTTATGAGTAAAAGCTTACAACAAGACAAATAGGCAGAGTTTTTTAGTTTGTCTTCTAATCTGGTTCATCAATTTTATAGCGCAACCAAATTTGGGAGTTAAAATTCCTTTAAAATGTGTGTCCAATATTTATGAGTAAATACGGTATTGGGTGGTATTAGTACAAAACTGTTTAAATTCCTTCTCTTGGCTTTTAAAAAATGTCCTAATAACCCCAAAATATGAAGACACAAAAAATTATGTTCTTAGTCCCAAAGATATTAACGCAAATAAAATATATTGCCAAGCCCTACTAAAATAACCCAGAATGAAAAATAAAGTTTAAAATACCTCAAACCTAAAATAACTTTTTAGTTACCACTAATTTTATATTTTATTCACTTTGTAAATACTACTCTTTTGACTGTATTATAGTTTGGCAAATATTTTAAATTTAGGACTACCTTTAGATTTTAACTGAAGCGTGTGTGTGTGTGTGTGTGTGTTTGTATATATATATATATATATATATATACATATATATATACATATATACATATATATATACATATATATACGAGGGCGGTTCGGAAAGTAACCGCCGTTCTAGTGGAGCGCTAGTATTTGTGTGCGGATCGCTATCATTGTCACATATGCATGTTCTCTGATTCAGTAAGCGTCCATCTGTGACAGTATAAACCTTGTTTTTTGCGAATTTGCTTGGTATAACCTCAAAACATGAGCGATGCAATAAAAAACTCTCGCGAAATGTGAAGTGTGTGCTGTAATAAGAGTTCTTTCAGCACAAAAGTTTCAGCAAGACATTCATTGTCAATTATGTACTGTATATGGTCCAAACATGAGTGAAGGGGGTGTGCGGCAATGGGTCCGATTTTTTAAAAGTGGTAGAACAAACATTCATGATGAAGAGAGGAGTGGTAGGCCTTCTATTGCGAGTAATGATCTTGTCAAGAAAATTTATGAAAAAGTTCGTGAAAATTGAAGATTCACCATCTCTGAACTTTCTGAACAATTCCCACAAATTTCTCCTACGGTTTTATATGAGGTTGTCACCGATAAATTAGGTTACCGAAAGTTCTGTGCTCGGTGGCTACCAAAATTGCTTATGGAGGTTCACAAAACTAAATGAATGGGCTCTGCCTTAGACTTCTTTTCACGCTACGACGTGGAAGGAGAAGGATTTTTGAAGAGAATTGTGACGTGACGAAACTTGGGCCTACGTAAACTCTGAAACGAAACAAAAGTTGATTGCTTGGTGCCATACCAATTCTCCATGCAAGCCGAAGAAAGCCCGCCAAACTTTCTCATCAAGGAAGGTTATGACTTTGGTTTTTTGGGATGCCGAAGGAGTTGGAACAGGGTACGACGGTCACTTTAGATGTCTACTGTAAAACTTTGAAGAAACTTAAGCGAGCCATTCAAAACAAACGTCGGTGTATGCTGACACCCGGTGTTGTGTTTTTGCATGACAACAAGCAATTCAAATGGGACATTTTTGATCATTCCCCTTACAGCCCCGACTTGGCGTTAAGTGATTTTCATCTCTTCACTCACATGAAGAAGTGGCTTTCGTCACAGCATTTCTATGACGATGACGAACTTCAAAATGCCGTGGAAGATTGGCTACGTGTTAAGGCGGCTGAATTTTATGAAGAAGGAATTTGTAAATTAGTGGAACGCTATGACAAATGCTTAAATTTAAATGGTGACTAAGTTGAAAAATAGTAAAAAGCTGTAGTTTTAAGATGTATATAATAAAATATTTTTTCTATGCAAGTTTTTTTATTTACAGCCAAACGAAGGTTACTTTCCGAACTGCCCTTGCGTATATATATACATATATAAAAGCGCTGTGTCTTGCTATCCAGTCAGGCTATACGCCTATGTAATGTTTCTGGTATTAGGAAAGTTTAATTTAAAGAGAGTCCACCCAAATTTGTTTGGAGGGATTGTGTAAAACCATTTAGGGAAAACCACCCTTAGTACATCCTACCAGGATCAAATCCCCATCACCTTGTGATCGACACTCCACTAATGAGTATTGAGAGGGCAATGCTTTAGACCATGCAGCCATAACGCCTTACAGAACATCCTCTGAGGGATGGGCAAGTGTTGCTATTTGCTAAGACTTTTTTTTTGTGCATGTATTTAAGGATATTTTATACAAATACTCGGGAATTAAGGAGCACATTGTGTTTGCTTCTATTATAGAAAGACTCCTCTAAATGAATCCTTCCTCATCCTTGCATAATAACATAGTGAATCTGTGCATAACCTGAACAGGTAATGAGACATGGTGAAAAAAACAAACACTGGACATAAATGTCTCAATTATTTAGCACAAGTTACTAAAACTCTTACTATACACAGAGTCTTAGTACTTGTCTGGGATATTTTCAAGGTAGAATTTAGAGGAAATGTACCTTCATTTATATCCAAGTAAAATGAAAACCATTTAGAAAAAAAAAACTCTCACTACACTGACTATGATTCAAACCTCAACCTTCCCCTCAGTGGCAAAACAGACACATTTGCTGTTGCTGGTACTGCCATTGAGGCTTGTGGTCACAACTTATGTAACTTTTGTGTGTATTAATTATGTATATAAAGGGTGAAAAATCACATAAACCATTTTCAAAACTGCCACAAGCCACAGAATGAACCACCATACTTTGGTAACAATTCGTATACTCTCTGTATGTCCATTGAACAAGGTTGAAAGCTCATGCAGTGTCAAGCTATCCCCTGATACATTTTTACTGGGTTTTTTTTGTTTCATGCACTCTTAAAAAGTTTAAATTACTGATTTTTGTCAGTAAAATACAATTTATTCTGTAGAATAAGCCTAGGTATTTATTAAATTCTCTGTCCCCTGTCCTCATATAGTGGTTCAATTCCGGACTAGTACTGGGGATTTTCCTCTAAAGGAGAGTAATACTCATTGTCACCAGGGTTTGGTTAATTAGTCTTAAGCTATGTTAAGTTATTCATCTGTTTCAACCCGTCATACTCACTATCATCAGGACATGGAAAGATTCTTCACAAAAAAAGGGTGTACGATTAGAACATTTGGGCAACAGTTCATTGTTTCTGGCTAATTTTTTCACATACTGAGCTACAAATTTATGTGGCCCAGACACAACATTATTGTTATTGTTATTATTATTATTATTATTATTATTATTATTATTGGTGCTGCCCCTCAAATCTACCCAAGGTCAGGTTGATGCTATTTATTTTGACCAAAGTAAGGCATTTGACTTATGTCAGCACAGTATTATTCTCTCTAAGCTTGGTAATTTCGGCCTTTCTCACTCGTGACTAAATTGGTTCAGCAGTTATTTGTATGAAAGATCATTCACTATTAAAATTGATTCACACACCTGAAATACATTTTTAGCCACCTGTGGCATACCACAGGTTTCTAATTTAGGTCCTCTTCTCTTTAATGTGTTTATTGATGACATTGGTAAATATTTGAACTCATCTAGTTATTTACTATTTGCTGATGATGTAAACTTATTTAAAATTATCAAATCAATTGCAGATTGTATAGAGCTACAAAATTATTTAAATCATGTTTTATATTAGGATTAATAGGCCATGAAACGAAATCACACATGCATTGACATCGTGTAAACAGTGTGTTTAATATAATGTATGACAGAAACAACTAACCAGTAATCAGACCAATGAACTACTAGCAGTAAGATACAGTTACAGGGAGTAAGGTATAGAGATAGCCAACATAACACAAACTTTGCAGAGTTGCCAATACAACCATATTAATATTTTACAATGGTCTTTTAAAAATGGATTGTCTATTAATAAATCTAAGACCAAATCTATACATTTTACTAGGAAAACTAATCCTTTCTTGCTTATAAATTGGTCAATGAAAACATAGTTCACACCCTTTATATTAATGATCTTGGTGTTCTCCCGGATAAAAAACTTTTATTTCCACTATTATGTTGAGCATGTAATTTCCATTCATTGAAACTGCTTGGACTTATTAAATTTATTTCTTCATCATTTAAGAAAGTTGACTGTTTTTTATGTCTGTACTACACCCTGGTTATATTTAAGTTAGAATATGCTACTTTTGCCTGGACTGACACTCTTAGGTTGGAAAACCTTCAAAGAAAATTTGTCACTGCATGCTATGATAAACTCTTAACTAACCAGATTTATTATGATTATGACAGAATTCGAAACTTCTTAGGGCTCCAAACACTCTTCACGTGTGGACTTTATTGTGATGCCCTTTTTGTTTTTAATATTTTCAAGAGAAAAAATTCTTGCAAATCTGTCCTTGATCATGTTTGTTCTCAATAGCTCTTATAAGGTCAGCCCATAGGTTGTTGTAGCCATAGCTCCGATTCTATGTTTGTCAAATTCGACTTCTATCAATAAAGAAAAACTAAACGCAGAGAGTTGCCAAGAGAAATGACAAGAAAAAAATGAGCTAAAAGTCCAAGCTATTTTGCTGAAAAAAGTTTTTGTTTAAATTTTAATAACTTATTAGTCTTTGAACTTGTTGCACTAACATTTTTACATAAACTAGCTAACATGCATGCCAATCCGACTATATAATTATACTTTTTTAATTTTTTAATCTAGTAAAAAATCACTAGCCAGGATATTAAAAAACAAAGTTGCCGTTTTATCTAACATCTATTTTTAAACTTTTAAAATTAATAGCTTAAAATAGAATAAATCACTGAAAAGAACATAAACTGAGTAAACAACAAAATTTACAAAAAAAAACTTCATATTTCTATAACCCATTTTAGCATAGCAGCTGTTTCACTGACCAACTTTAGCAGGGTTATAGTAAAATAAAGTCTAAAATAAATAATTGGCTTGGAATCAGAAGGGGGGGGGGAGGCTTCAAACATGGTACTTCTGCATAAATATGAAGAGGTTGGTGTAGATTATCCTGTTCCTCAAGATTTATTTCATCCCTTTGGGATCACTCTTATTCACGCTCGTGTTATCAATGTCAGCGGCCACTTCTACTTCTTCTGATCTTTCATCTTCACTAGAATATAATTCCTGATCACTTTCATTATTTACAAAGTCAGAATCACTAATAAAGTGATAACTCTCGTTTGAGCTATCAATAAAAATTGCAAGTATTTCTGTGTCTTGAATCACAGCTTTCCACTTAGTAACCATGTTTACAAACAAGGCCAAAGATAAAACTCATAAAGCTAGAAAATAATTTTCATGTTCAATATATCGAAACAAGTGCAAAGACAAATGAAAGTAGTTTGAACATACAAGAATGCAGTGGAAATAAAATCTACATTATTTGTTGACTTAATACTGAACTGAGAGCTCGAAAACATGAGATCGCTGTGAGCGACGCTGGTAATTTTAGCAAATATTTTGCTCATCACTCTGAGCGATGTTGGCTCTCAGAGGGTTAAGGAACTCCCATATCAATTTATCATGTTGAGGTTCTGCCTATAATATTTAAATCTACAATGTTCTGATATAGTTTTTGCATATTGCTTCTGCTTTTAACTACTCTTTAGTTATTTGTTATTATTGCTATTTTTTATTCCTATCATTATTAATTACCTTTTTTTTTCCAACTTTTAATCAGTATATATAATTATTTAGCTATTATTGTTTTTCTTATTTTCTCGTATAATTATTATATATTTGTAAGGTACATGTGTTCTTATCAGTGCTGACTTGTTATAGGTCTTATGGTTGACTGGCACTATAATAAAGGAAATTGAAAATAATACTACTATTATTATTAAATCTCTTGTTTGTTTACTTGCCTCAAAATTATCTGTGCACTAAGTTTTAAAAGTTTGAAAAGAAAAGGTTTACAAAATATAGCTTTCATTCATAAGCATTTTCATATTTATTATCCATTCATTAAATAACTGTTATTAATTATTTACACAGTAAGTATTTACATAGTATTTTTTATAAGTCTTAATGTCTTAATATGTTTCAATACCTCTTTCATCTAACTTGCTTAGATTTCTTTAATAGTTTCATTCATTTTATTTATTTATTAATTAATTTATCTATGTAATCTTTAAATATTTGTAATTATATTTGGTTTATCACACATTATTAGAATCACATTCATATCCTTACAAAAGTGTGTATTTGTTATTCTCATATAGGAAATTGGTGAAACAGCTCTACATTTAGCAGTTGTTCGAGAGATGGGAAAATCTCTTCATTTGGTTGACTTTTTAGTCCAGAACATGCCTACACAAGCAATAGATAAACCTACTTTACATACACCTGATGCTTCAGGATCTGGTTTTAATACAGCACTGCATCTTTGTGCAATTCATGACAAACCTGAGTGCATGAAACTTTTGCTCCGAAGTGGTGCAGATATAACATTAAAAAATTCTCAAGATAAAACACCAATGGCTATAGCTCGAGAACAAGGAAATATCACTTGTGAGAATCTGGTAAGTTTTTATATCCAATAACTATAAATGAACTATATACCTTAATTAACTACAACCAAATTACATTAAAAGTAAACTACTTCAGAATGTGGGTTTAAGTGTACAGTTTCTAACTACCCCTCTCTAGGCTAGTTATCTATATAAATGTTTCAAAAATGAACACTTTTTTAATGTCTTAAAATTATAATTTTTTATGATGTGGTTCTTAAACATAATTGACATCTTATAATTTATTATTTGAGTGAGTCTATAAAGCAATATTAGTTAAGTGTTTCTCTTTAATAATATGTTATATTTGGAAGAAGGTATAGGAAAGGTGGATAGAAACACATAAAAGATACGTTCACAATATGGCTTTTACAATTATCCATGGTCTTTTTCTGGTGTTTGTCCTTTATGGTATACCTTTTACATGTTCCTATCCATGTGTCCTATCATTCTTTACAATTTTCCATTTTTTACCTTTTGTATTTATTTGGTTTCCTCTTTTAGGAAGTTGTGTTGCACGTTTACACTCCTCTCTGATGAGTTCATACAGAATGAAACCTAGCTAGGGGGCTTGAGCGGTGATGATCGATTTTCTTTGAGAGGCAACCATTACCTATTTGTCCATTGGCAGTATTGTAAAGTGTGAACTATGTTCTTCTTTTCATTGTAAAAGCCATATTGTGTTAGTCCCTTTTATATGTTTATATCTACCTTTCCTATACCTTCTTCCAAATATAATACAATTACTTCATAAAGCGAAAGAAGGTTTTCCTTTAATAATATATAGCATTTGTGTAGGAAAGCATTTTATCACAACGAAACAGTCATTTTGTAAACGTATCCATTGTTTTGTGGAGTTAACTGATTCCTCATTTTGATTGTGCGAATTTTTTCCAAGAAATATCTATGTAAGGAGAAACTGCATTATGAGAACTAATTTTAACATGGGAAAATATGAATGTGTTTCAAAATCATAAAAATTATAAAAATCTAAAGAAATCCATTAGCTCACGATTTTCATCACAAAAAACAGTGCTAAATTACTAAATTTAATTGGATACATAAATTTATACTGGTAAATTTGGATAGATCAATTTATACTGGTAAGTTTGGATCACCATTTTCTGACTATAAGACAAAACAGGTGCTACTGTTTGTGATGCTTCTCTCTTTACTACTTTAGATAGATTTAGCATTTAGTATAATCCAACTTATTGAAGATGCATGCACACAATGATTGCCCACTCCACTTACAAGTAGCCATGCTATGAATAAAACGCCGAAATATTAATCAGGGTTGTATAAGAATTTAAATTTACAAAATTAATATTGGCCCCTGTTTTACCAGTAGTGCATTTATGCATCAAAATTCAGTTTTTTATTTTACTCGCTTTGAAATTACATTTGAGGGAAAACAGAATGCTCTATCATTAATAGGAATGTGTACCGATAGAGTTAGAACTACATAATTTAATGTGAGAATACCTCATCTACTTTTAGGCTAGTAAAGTTCCGAACAAACTTTTTTTTACCAAAGAGATTGTGCACTGAAATAAATTATTATTTTCCCAGCATTTATTTTAAACTTTCAATCCAAAATTGTTTAACTGCTAGTTTTGTACAGTTTTAGCATCTACAATTATGTTTCAGACATACGTATAAATGAGTTAATATTTTTATAGTCTGCTTTAGTTGAAACCTATCAGAAAAATCTTATTTGTATGCTCTTTTATTGCTCGCTAAATTACAATTTATTTTATAATAAAGGAAATCGATAAAACTAAAGAAAAAGGAAAAATAAACTACTAAGAGTAAATTTGATTAAGAAAGCCCACCTAGGGAAAGAGCAAAAATGTGGGAAGAGTCCAATGCACAAAGTTGACATCATCTTCCTTTCTTCTGTCTTCTATAGTAGAAGTAGTCACACACACATTTTAACACACATAGAATGATATTTCAGCATTGTTGTCTTTATCAAACACAAAGAAGAAAGAAGAGTACAAATAACACAAACACTGTATTACTCCATTTTGAATTTAAAGAAAAAACTGTTAGAAACACTTTGTGCCAACTATTTTTTGGAGTAAAGATATATTTATTGGCTAATGGTTGGTATTTATATAGGCCTATTTAAAAATAATAATAAAAATAATATTTTAAAATAATAATAATTTGAAAAATGTTAATCTTATAGAAAGAAAGATACTATCTTCTGTTGAGGCCTAGTGGTAATCTTGATTTGGTAATCCATTGGTGGGCCAGTTCCCACTGTCTAAGTTGAGAACTGTTGCAATGTTTGTGAAATGCTCTTAATATTTTGGTGGTGTAGCAGGTTTGAAAGTTTTGGCTGTGGGTACCATTATGCACTCTACACTAACATCTCTCATGTGTATGGAATGTCAGTAATGGAGCATTTCTTAGAGCGCAGGCCTCTTGGGTCCAAACCTACCACTTATTTTCTGGTGGAATTCGCTAGGATGATCCTTCAATTCAACAACTTTTGTTTTCTAGACACACACTACCTACAGTCAAAGGGCACAGCTATGGGTACATGCATGGCTTCTTCATATGCAAATCTTTAACAGAAGAATGCTTTTTACAATCTCAGCCCATCAAACCCTATCTATGGCTTCGCTACATTGACAACATTTTCATGATCTGGCCTCACTCCGAAGAATCCTTGAACATCTTTCTAGATAACCTCAACAATTGCAGCCCCTTAAACTTCACCCACAATAAATCACAGCATGGTCTTACTTAATTGATGAGAATCTGTTCCTTGAAAACAATCAAATTCTCACCACTCTACATCTTAAACCCACCAATCACCAACACTGCCTCCACTACCATAGCAGCCATCCTTCATACACAAAAAAGTTTCTACCATTCAGTCTTGCCACTCAACCCAAACGGATATGTTCAGAACTTGATGATCTAAATTAATATTGTAAACAACTCTCCACGGCTTTCCAAAGCAGAGGTTACCCAAAGCCTTTAATAGACAATCAATTATCCAGAACACTCTCCAGGGATGACTATGACCCTCCAAAAAAAGTTGAGGATATCCCTCTCACAACACATTACCATTCTGGTCTACAACACATCAAACCATCCTTAAAAGTGGTTACAAATTCCTAACCAGTTTCACCCAGACCCAAAACATCCTCAGTTCATCCCCAAGAGTCACTTTCAAACGGCCACCCAATCTTCACAATATTCTAGTCCATCCCAAACTTCCTGACCTCGAGAAAATCTGAGATGAAAAACCGACTAATAAAAGTTCATACCCTTGCGGTAGCACCCATTGCAGCATTTGGGGAATCCACCTACCAGCTACATCCTTCAAGAGCAAAGTTACCAAACTGTAATATAAAATTCCTGGTCATTACAATTGCAAAACAAATAACTTGATATATCAACTACAGTGCAAATCATATGATGCAGAATATATAGGCCTTGCTACAGGTTCTCTTAGACAGCGAATGAACAAGCATCATTTTGACACTAACAACCAAGATATGGACAAGCCTGTACCCATCCATGCTGGCACCCAAATCAAGATTACCACCAGGCATCAACATTGTTTCTTTCTTTCTTTCTTTCTTTAAGATTAACATTTTTCAAATAATAATAATTATTATTATTATTTAAATATTCTTTTAAATAGGCCTAACCATTGCCAAGAAATTTATTATTACTCCCAGAAACAATGTGTTTCCAACAGTTTTTCTTTAAATTCAATAGGTAGTAGTAATCCATTGTTTGTGTTATATGTACTCTCTTCTTTCTTCTTTGTGTTTGATAAAGGCAACAATGCCGAAATATTATTCTATTTGTGTTAAAATGTGTGTGTGACTACTTTTACTATAGAAGACAGAAGAAAGGAAGATGTCAACTTTGTATATTGGATTCTTCCCACACTTTTCCTCTTTCCTTAGGTGGGTTTTTTCATCAAATTTACTCTCAGTAGTTTATTTTTCCTTATTCTTTAGTTTTATCAATTTTCTTTGTTAATTATTTAGCCATTGGACCACCTCATTTTTGAATATAAATAATTTATACTTTTTGTATTATGCAGATGTAATATTGCCAACATATTTGTTTTCGATAAATTTTGAATAATAACAGAGACAAACTTAAAAGATGGCCATCACTTTTTCAATTTGCCATTTTGGACTATGGTTGCCATAATAAACATTGCAACACCTTAACTCATTTGGTAGAGGATTGTCCAACATAACTAATGGATCAACTTCTTATTCCCGAGCAAAAGAAAAATTTTATCACTGTGAAATCTTTTTAATTTCACTCTCTTCACTGAAATGAAGTTTTTTATTTATTCTAAAATTAATGAGTACAATTCACTAATAGCTAGCTTATTGACTTTAAGGTATACTCATAAGGAAACATAATTTACTAAATTATATATTTTATTTATTTCAGTTACATTATGCACTTGAAAGACAAAAATCACACTTTGAAAATGTATTTACCGATTGGAACTTGTTGCATGATGAAGCTTCAACAGATTTTTCAGATGATGAAACTATTATTGATGATAGGGTAAGTTAAATCTAATGTATTTTTAAGTGGAAACTTTTTTTATTATGCTTAGAAGTATGTCTAAAATTATTGTACTTACTTTTTTTTACTTTGAGAATTTATTCTTTACACTACTTCATTGTAGTGTAATCCATCCAAACCACTTGTATACTCTCGACTACTTAGTGGCATTTTTTACTTGGTAAATTCAAAACTATTTTGCTAACCATATTGTATCTTAACTTCACACTAAGCACTCAAAGCACTATTACACTTAGACCCCAATGTATGAAATTGAAATAGGGGGAAGAAAATTAATAGTCCACCCTCTGGGACCTTTTTGTCTGCTGTTAATACACTCTCTTATCCGCCACCGTCTATAAACACTCATTCTTATATCTGCGTCTAGGCAGCATTGATTAGCATTTCAAAGTGAACTTTTTCTTGTTTTATTTCATTGATAGACATATGCATCCACGGACATTTTAATTAATTCTGGCGGAAAGATCCTAATTGACCAATTGACCATTTTCATTGATATACCAAATAGTTAAAGTTGTAGACAATAACTATATATATATGTGTGTGTGTGTGTGTGTGTGTGTATATATCCCTGTTACTTGACTGACTCTTTTCCAGCTTGCCACCCTCTTCTCAGGTATCCCCCACCAACAGAGATACCTTCCTAAGCCAACAGTCGCCACCCTTAATTAGTTCTGTCTGGCCTACTCCCGTTTGGTTTAGGAATGTTTGACCATTGCACACCATCACACTGCTCCCTCTTCTCCAGAAGATTCTTCCTGGAAGATCTAATCCCGAATCTTGAGCAGCATGAGGCAGTCGCTGCTGTCCTCCCGATGTCCTTGGTGTGATATCTGGAATCTCCTCTTGTATTTGAATTCCACGTGCTACACCTTATGGGAAAACCTCTTCAATGACCAGAGGCACTGTGCTGGATAGAGCACCGTCTTCCAACTTCATTCCAATTCTTAATTCAATTTTCCCTAGTGGCTCCTCCAACTCCTCTTTGTCAATAAGTGGTGGTGTTTGTGGCCCTTCTAAAAACCACAAATACCTATCTATCTTGGGGCTAAGCTCTGAGTCTTGTTCCTCCACACTATCCGTGTGGGACTCTTTTGGATTGCTGCCTGTACTCGTAGATGGAAATGTTGTTGTGCAGAACTGTTGGCAGAGCTTTAATGCTTGATGGCAGGGAAATTGTTGATGACATTTCTGGCCTCCACCACGATCCTGGTGACGCCACTTTATTTATCCCCAATGGGGCTCCAGGGCCCGTATGGAAGTCTTGAATAAGTTCTCTCTCTTGAAATGTGTCTTGTGAGTGTCTAGCCCGATTAGCTTGGTCCCGTTGGCCTAATTTATTTGTTCTTTCATTTCCCTCCTTCCACACTTTGTTTCCTGGAGGTTGTACTGGTTGCCTTTGGGCTCTTTCCAGCCTTTCACTTTGATTCAGATCCGGGACTTCCATGCTCCATTTGAGTCAGTCATGTTAAACATTAGTGGTTTTTTGGTGAAATACTACATGCTGAAGCCTGTATATTCTACTTCCAAGGTTCTTCTTGATCATAATCCATGTCTGGTGAAAATTTGCCACTTCTCCTACTCTGGTTGTCTGTTGATTGAGCCACTTTGTCACCCACTTGATATAATTTTGTTCTAAAAGTTTGATCATACAAAGCCTTTTGTCACCTCTGCGCTACACCCAAGTGTTTCCGGACAGCATCATGTGAACTAATCCAGAGACTGTCGCATGTGAGAAATATAATCTTGTGGGGGTTGGTAAGCATTATCCGGTGGTAGACCATACTGGATGTCTGCTGGTAGACGAACTTTGTCTCCAAACTTCATTCTTTTCAGGGTGTGGTGCGTGCTCTCGTGCATACTAGCTCTATATGCCATCACCTGGAACAACTTCACATCCCAGGATTGCTGGCGATCTGCAGCCCAGTGACTTAGCATTGATAGCAGTGTTCTATTAAAACGCTCCACCATGCCATCTGATTGAGGGTCTTCATTATTCCCAGAAATGCACACATTTCATGTAACAGTTCCGATTCAAACTGCTGACCCTGGTCTGAGTGTACCACTTCTGGTGCCCCATAACGACATAAAAACTTGTCCACAAATACCTGGTCTATTGTTTGAGTTGTCTGGTCTGAGATAGCATAAGCCTCAGTCCACTTAGGGAAATAGTTGGCCACTACAAGCACATACCAATTTCCTCTGGCTGTGACCGGAAGTGAAAGGATGGGCATCTTGCGGTTGGTACAGTTTTCACGTGTCTCGCACCACCGCATTACGTCACTGCGCATACTTGCTCAACAAAAACGTTCTCGTAGGCATTCATATGTTTTGGCAACTCCTTGGTAAACCCCTGACCTGGCGTTTCCATGATACTGGCCCAAAATTTCTTTCACTAAACTAGCGGCCACTACTGCTCTGGGCTTAGCCTGATCTATGGCACGTTCTACAACGTAGAGCATTAATTTCTCACTTAACTGGGGTTTCATTAGTATCCATAGACAATGAGAAGACCTTGAAATCCCTGTTCCATTAGTCAAGTTTTAGCCTAATAGGTCCATGATTAGCCCGCATACCCCATCCTTCTGTTGTGCCACTGCAAGGGCGCACTTTTTTTGGCTGATCTCCTTCCAGTTCTTGACCTTTTGGTGCCAGTTTTGATGTCCCTGCACAAACTGTGGGAAAGTCACTTGCTACCATATTTGAGCCTCATTGTACACAATGATGTTTTGACAACCCATCCACATTTCCATGCTGCAACGCCTGCCCTGTGAATCACTTCCATATCGAACTCAGCAAACTGCTCCAGCCATCTAGCAACTTGTCCGTCTGGCTCATGGAAACTCTTCAACCAACAAAGGCCGTTGTAGTCCGTCTGTGCCGTAAATTGAGCTCCACTCAGATACACGCAGAAATGTCAACACACACTGACTAGAGCGAGAAGTTCTCTCTTGCACAGTACCTTCACTCTTGCTTTGTTAATGCATGGCTGCAGTACGCGACTACCCGCTCTGTGCTCTCTTGTATCTGGCTTAGGACTCCTCCAATACTCGTAGCACTGGAATCAGTGACTACAATAAATGGTTCATGTGGTTTTGGATACGCTAGCATAGATGACATTTTTATACTTTGTTTCCACATTTGGAAAGCTCTGTCACACTCCTTTGTCCATCTGAACCGTTCACCCTTGTTTGTCAACTTATGTAAAGTGTTTGCCATAAATGCAAACCCTTTTACAAACCGACGATGGTAACATGCCATACCCAAAAAAAGCTCAATTCTTTTAGGTTTGTGGGCTCATGCCAATCACAAACTGCGCTTATTTTTGCAGGGTCCATTGAAATGCCACACTCACTCACCAAGTGTCCCAAGTACTCCACTTGTTTGTGGAACAATTTACACCTTCCAGTGTTACCCTTCAATCCAGCCTCTTGCAAACGATCGAAATTGACTGACATTCACTATAAATGTTCCTCAAAGCTTCTACCAAACACTATCACATCATCTAGATACACACACACTCCCCCTGGAAGCCTTCCAGTACCACCTCTATCTGCCTCTGAAAGTTTGCTAGCCCATTACACAGGCCAAAAGGAAGAACATTTAACTCAAAAAGTCCTGTACCTACCGCGAAGGCTGTCTTTGGGCGATCTTCTGGTTCTAATTCACACTGCCATTAACCCGATTGTACATCTAGGGAACTAAATAACCTGGCCCCTGATAAAAAGTCTAGCATGACAGAGGGTAACTGTCTTTAATAGTCACATCATTCAACTTCCTGAAGTCTACACAGAAACGTAATAAAGCATCTTTCTTCTGAGCTAACACTACTGGGGAGCACCACGGAGATGTTGACGGTCTTATTATTCAGGTTTCCTCCATCTTTCTTACCTCCTTTGTGTGTGGACATGTTCCGTGAGTGCTGAAGAATTGGATTTGGTGTCCCTGTATGAGTTTGGTATGGTAGTACCGTAGTGTGGCCGTAGTCCTCCTTCCCTCTGGTCACTGCCTCTTGATAGCATCTGATTCAGGCCTTGGTCTGTTTCAATTCATCCTGTGTCAAATGCTTTTTTGCTTCTGACCAGTCAAACTCTTCAGCTACTGATGTTTTCTTACTCCGGCACACCACCAAACCAATTGATGAAATCCCTACATGAGTTCCTTTGTACAAAGTCACCGGCTCAACCTCTGAGTTTATCAACAATATCGCCCCCTTGTACTTTGTCTTACGAATAAAATCACAGCCTAGCACACACACTTCCACAAGATTGAAGTACATGCTTACCTTTGTTTCCAAAGATGTACGTCCAACTATTACTGTCACTACTCTGACTCCTTTCACCTGCAGGAGTTTGAGTTCACTTGCAAAACAAGCACTGAAGTGGGTTATAGTTGGCCAGATCTGACTCGCCGCCATACATCCTCTCACAGGAAATGTGATGCTCCTGGGTCCAGGAGGCAATCTGTTGTAAATCTGTTTATGATCACTCTAGCACGGACTACTGGAGTGTCACTCTTACTTCACTTGATCTGATCTAACTCCCAGGTGGACTGGACCAGGTCTTTGAGACCTGATCCAGTCTTCTCTAGTTTTATGAGACGTTGGATGACCCCTTCCTTCCTTCTTCTATTTTCCCGTGCTAGGGACGATCCCTCCATAAGTGCCCAAATCCACCACACTCAAAATAAGGCCCACGACGTAAACTCGAGTTTGAGTCTGAACCTCTGGTTTGCAAACTGAGCTCTTTGCATGATACTACTGGATTCCATGCACACTTCTCTGGTGACGTGGATCCCGAGGAATGGGTGTATTTCTCGTCCTTAAATCGCACTTACTGTTGTTGTATAGCCAACGCGTCTACCCCGTTAGTGAGTTGTTTAAGCTTCTCACAAAGATTCTCACTCTCTTTCTTCAATGTTGACCCTCCTCTGCTCATGAATGGTGAACTGTAATAATCTGCCCACCCTGCCGTTCATCTGGCCACATCCCTCTGGTCACACCCCTGTTGGTGTAAGAATAGGCAGACCTCTAGGCATGACATGACAGCTATCCTCTGGTACTGAAAAAATACATAAATAATATCTCAGGGTTCCTACGATCTGGAAAGTTAGGGAAAGTCAGGGAAGCTTTAAAAAGGTCAGGGAAATGACAGTTCATGTCACACTTAGAAAAAAACAATGAAAATATTTTTCGTATTTACTGCGTCATAAGCCACTGCCCCAATGAAGAAAGCTGAGGGGCACTTACTATGCTCAAATTTGCTGTAACACAAGTTTTGGCAGCATTTTATTTCAGAAGGTGAACACAGAAATCTCCTGGCCTGCACACGACAATTCTTTTAACTTTAGTGATCCATTGTTTTGGTTCTTGTTCAAGGTTTGGCATCATTATCGTTGGATACAGTGAATTAGGACTGATTTGGCTACACCAGCAATGTCTAACAAAAAACAGTTTTTAACCAGCTCTGGCTAAGCCCAGAGCATTTTCCTGAATTCTCATACTGGATCAGTGGCGTTGAATGTAATAAGTTGCAAGCGTTTTGTAAAGTGTGCAAAAAAAATTATAAACCTAAGTAATATGGGAAAGCAAGCATTAGCTTCCCATGCAAAAGGACCAACTCATATTAAAACTCTTGGAAATTTGACAAATCAACGCTCTCTGTTGACTTTTTTCTCAAAAAAGTCAAATGATTCAGGTTCATCGAGCTCCCTTGTTACAACAGAATCTCTGGCACACAAAGACATTCTACCTAGTGGTGATTCGGTTGTTTCACCGGAAATCGTAAAGCCGCAGAAGGAAACTGTTGTTAAAAGTGAAATTAGTGTAGTGCCTCGAAGAAACCATAACACTTTTGTTATAAAGATGATATAACTAAGTTGGAAGTAATTTCGGCTATGCAAGTTGTTTACAAAAAAAAAATCTTTCAATTTGTGCAATAATTTAAGTACAATTTTTCAGTTGATGTTTCCCGAGTGTTCCATTGCCAATGCCTTTACCCTTGGTGGAGACAAGGCTGCATACTTAATTTTGCATGGCTTAGCTCCATTCTTTCATAACAATTTACTGGACTGCCTAAAATCATGAAACAACTTTGTAATTTGTTTTGATGAAGCGTTGAATAAAGTTATTCAAAGAGGACAAATGGACATTGTAATAAGATTCTAGGACAAGGAAAATCATAAAGTCGTCAGTCTTTACTTAAACAGTGTGTTTTTTGAGAGGCGCACCGCTGAAGAATTACTGAAACATTTTCTGGATGGTATTTCTCCTCTTCCACTCTCTAAGATGATACAAGTGTCAATTGATGGCCCAAATGTCAATTTAAAGTTTATAACACTTCTTCAAGAACACATCAAATCTGTCACAGACAATGAAGTATGTAGTTTGCTAAATCTGGGAACATGTGGACTTCATGTTGTTCATGGTTCCTTGAGAACAGGAGTGGAGTCTGTTGATTGGGATATAAGTAGCTTATTGCGTCACATGTATTACCTGTTCACCGTCTCTCCAGCTCGTCGAGCATTGTTTACCCAGTTGACTGGATGTGCAATCTTTTCCATTGAAGTTCTGTGGTGTGCGATGGTTAGAGAATGCAAAGTGCTTTCAAAGGGCATTACAAATTTGGGACCTTGTTAAGTTTCTCGAAGAAGCAAAACTTCCTAAAACAAAACCTGTAGGGACACTGAAAAGAGCAGCCTGTGATCCATTCCTAAAGTGTAAACTAGCTTCCTGCAACGGTTATAGACATCAAAACCAATGACTCCATATCTTTTTGAAGCTGTAGAGAAACTTCTAAGATACCCTATGAATCGTTGCGTGAAACCTGATCTGATGAAGTGCATGGGTCCAAAGTTACTGTCTATTGACACACAAAAAATCAGAAAATTTGATCCTTAGCAAAAATATTGATGTCAGATTTGCAACAAAACGTTTGTTAGGAGAAACTGCAATCACAGTAACAGAAAGACAAAAACTAAAATTTATACACGAGTGCCGCAGTATGTTAACCACCATGATTGTAAAACTACAAGAAAGAAGTCTCTTAAAACAGAAAGCTTCATTGGATCCTTGTGTTATTCAACATTCACCTCAACTGGGCCAGAAGAGATTTTCTTTTCTTTTGGAGGAACTCAGCTATACCAACATCATAAATGATGTTCTGGCTGAAAATGCCAAGAAAGAATACTTGCATTTTTGCAACCTCAAAAAATCGCAGCTTCAAGAAATACTTTGTCCTTGTGATCAGTTTAGGGATGAAGTAGGACTTGTCACTATTTATGGTAGCTTTCTAATAGGAGATGCAAACTACAAACATCTTTGGGAAGTAATAAAGATTTGCCTTTTCTTGTCGCATGGGAATGCAACTGTTGAAGGTGGTTTTTCAGTCAATAAATCTGTACTGGTTGAAAATATACATGAAAAAACAGTCACTGCACAGCGTCACATTCATGATGAGATACAAGAAGCAGAAGGGATTAAAAACATACACATTAGCAAAAAGATGTTGGATTACGTGAGAGGTGCTCGGATACGCTATCATGAATATTTGGAGATGAAGCAGCAGGAAAGAAGTGAAGAAGACAAGAAGGAAAAATAGGAAATTAGATATACAAGTTAAAGATTTAGAAGGAAAAAGAAAAAAATTAATGATGGCTACTGAAGAGAAACGAGAAGCAATAGAAGTGGAGTTGCAAGAACTGAAGAAGAAACTAGCTTCACTTTATTAAATATAGCATAGTATCTTATTGTATGACTATTGATAATTTTAATAAAAAGAAAATTGACTTGAGACATGAATAATATGGAAGCAGACACAGTTCCTCCTGTTGTGAGCTATTCAGTTCAGGATATGTACAGTTTAGGTAAAATAATACTGTAATGATACCAAACTTTTTAGTATGTTCTTAGTGGCCTGTTATTTAGTACGTATTTCTGCACATGATACCAAAGTGAATCAAGTTTGCTACAACTTTTTGATAGGGTTAGACACATTTATTTATTTTTCCATCCTTTTCCCTGAACTGATTGGCAAGATGTCTGCTTTCTTATTCTTCCACGAGAGGTGTGGCGAGGTCGGCTATAGGGGGGAGGAGGCCGAAATAAATGTATTTGTATTAATATTTTCACATGTATAGTATCGTAAAGTTATAGTAGAAATTTTATGAGAAATTGGTCAGGGAACTTGGGAAAATAGTCAGGGAAAAGTCAGGGAGAATTTTTTTACAAATACTGTAGGAACCCTGTATCTCCACTCTCCACTGATGACACAGCCTTTGACAACACTGAATACCTGGCGTCTATTTACTGTATGTATACCCCTTACTGACACACCCGTCTTCTGACATTGAATATTCGGCGTAATAAATATATGTACACTCCCTACTGACACTCATGTCCTCTGACAACACGGAATATTCAGTGTACTTATATATATATATACACACACACACACACACATGTTCATCGGTGTTCAGAAGTACTCAGTGGTGTCAGAGGACGCGGGGGTCAGTATCAAGTGTACATAAATATTTTTTCTCACACGCTGAATATTCAGTGGTGTATATACATATACACACACACCTCACTGACACATGCGTCCTCTTACGCCACTAAATATTCAGTGTATGAGAAAAGATATATATGTACACTTGATACTGACACCACTGAATACTTCTGCGGTAGACCCAGCACTTTGACACCCTCACTTAAAACTAACTGTTACCACCAGTGTAGCATCCGAATCTATAAATTAAAGTTTAGAAAGCTTAAATTGTTTCATTCACATTATAGAGTGTCCTATTATTTGTTTTGTTTTTTCTGAAACTTGCTACAACTATCTAGTTTAGAATTTTTAGTTTCTGTATTTTATTTATAAAAGAACACTTAAAGAACACTTAAACAGAAAGTGTTGTGTCCAAATATTCATAGGGCTCTCTGCAATGTTCTCTTTGCTACCAGAATGGGTCCCTAACTCCAGAGAAGAAGAGCCGTTCTCGACCACCAAGTTTTGTTGGTGACTCCCCTGTCAATCCACGTTCTCGTTCATCAACGTCAGACAGTCTCAAATCTGGCTCCAGTCCAAATAGCAGTTACCGTCCTGTTCCACCACCGCCACCCCCACAAAACAGGAAACCTTCTTCAGGTATTTACAACACTTTAATAAATGTTCACATGTTTTTAAAAAACCAAACAGAAATCTAAATAGCCAACTTATAATTATGTTTCAGTTTTTTCCTTTAAACATGGTTGTTTTACTATTCAACCTTTCTAATATGTGAATTGATGCTGAATTAATTTCTGTTTCTACCTTTTCTGGTAATGTTAAATTTTTTTGCTGTACACACTGAAATAAATAAACTTACATGTGTGTGTGAACCAGGATATAATTTTCTTATATTAACTTTTTAAATTATAAATAATATCAATTGCACTAAAAATATGACATTTTCCTTTTCTCCTTACCTAGTATCATACCAGTTTAAAGTCTATCTATGCTAGTAAGCAATGCTTCTACCTGTTACCTATGCTTAGATCATATTTTCATAAGTTTTATAATACATTGTTTATAATTCGAATTATGAATATTTTTTTTTATATATATATCTTAATCCATTCATATTTACCCATTTATATTCGTTTTGGGCTTAAACATAATTTAGGAGAAGAAATTAAGTTGTTGACCAATCACCCCATTTATCAAGTATTAATTTTTTCTGTATGTTGAGTATATTTTTCAAAAATTAAAGGAAAAGAATTAAATTTCTTTACCTTTTAAAAAAATGAAAAGTATGTGTTATTAAATTGACCAACCAGCCTCGTGGTTTAGTGGTCAGAGCTCCTGGCTGCTGACCTAGAGGTCCCTGGTTCGGTTCTTTGCTGTTATGTGGTGATTTTTATCGAAAGAGGAATAATTCACATGCTCACCAGGGTTTGGTTGATTAGGCTCAAGCAAGGCAGAAGATCTTCTTCATTGGCTACACACCCTCATATTCACTATCATCATCCCTTCATCTCATTGGGACATGGAAATAGCCTTCGAGAAAATGATGTACGATTAATACATTTGGGCATCGCCTGGGCAATAGTACATCAATACTGGCTAATCTTTCCGCAAACTAAGATGCAGATTTATGTTGCCAATACATGCCATTATTAATATAATATTAATAATCATTATTATTGAATCAACTTAAAAGCTTATATTACTCATTCCTTTAATCCTTTCCTCTCATCCAGTTGTTTACTTATTCAGTATAGATGTGGTTATAAAAATAATATTTTGGGTCATTGTTCATTGTTACTCTCATATTTGCTAATGTCATTAAAATGCAGTTATCATATCTTGAAATTATTTTTTTCTTTAAGAAAACCATTAAGAAATAAATATTTGTTCAATACCTCAAAGTAATTTTGCTTTTAGTGTTAAACCTAAAGGTTGGGCATGCACTTAGCACTTCTGCTGGCTAGAGCTGCTCACACTATCTTGGGAGAAAGCACAAGTACGAGGGAAGTCCTGAAATTGCAGCATTTTCCCACGTAAACTACACTGAATTTCTATGAGCAAGCAATAATAATTTACAAATTTTGCCGGAAAGATATTTTCACATACCTTTAAGGTATCTTTTACATACTGCAATTGACATGGGATTATGGCCTTACTTCCCTTCCAAAGGAAATTGTACTATAAATTCTTGTCCAACAAAAATTCTTCAGCCTCTCCCGGGTTCAAATGCATGAACATCGGGCCAATACCAATGGGTCGAGCTTGTAATAAAGTCCAATAAAACACTTTTTCTTGCCAACATTAATCTTCTTGCCTCCCCCCATTTTTTGTCCTTACTTTAACATTTCAACAAACCTTTTTCAACCTTTCTCACCCCTAACTCATTAGGGTAATTAGTAAATAAGCGTGTAACCCAAATGGATAGTAAGGCTTGTTGCAAAAAAAAAAATGATGCCAAATTAAAGTATTGGTCAAGCTGGATCATAGAATGCAGATTTTAGGGGTGTGTAAGATGAACATTTTTGATTCAGTTTGATATTGGGATCTTGACCTATTTTGAGCGAAATTTGGAACCAGAAAATTTAAATTCTTAATCTTGGTATAATTTTGGGAATTCTTTTTTTTTTTTCTGTGGCTATTTAATATTTCTTTTCGTGTAAGGTAATGGCATTTAATTATTGAAACTAAATTTATCAAATTACATTAATCAAAGGCGGGATTATTTTTATATCAGAACACAGGCATTTACTAGTCTTAAACAGGGCCCAGATTTTGATGACCTAATAAGTGTCAAAAAATGACCAATATATAAACATGCTAATAAACATGATAAAAAAAATGTTAATTAAAATACTACCCACAAATCTCTACTTATACTTAGAAAGAATGCACAAAAATTGAATGAGTTGTTGCTATTGGAGCCTTTAGATTTATTATCGCTTTTAGAGAGTACTTCATTTTATTTAAATATACGTTTTAAATTAATAATTGGATAGAAATTTGCAAGTTGGTGTTAATTTTAATATAATGGCTGGAGAGGGAGTTATTTTGATTAGTAATTTTAATTATTGTTTCAAATGCTTCTAAAGATGTTGTTTTAAAATCAATTTTCATGTTTGGTAAATATTGACCTATTATTATATTAGAATAATTAAATTTCATAATGAATTAGTATTATTATATAGATTGTATTGCTTGCAGTACATTGTGGTATGCGATCATATCGGCTCTGTGCTTAAGTGTATCATTCACTTTATGATTCCTTGTGTGAGTTCGACTGCTAGCGCTCATTCTCAAAACTTTCTCTGCTAGGTGTGTGAAACCCTCTGAGCATGCTTACTGAACAAAAATAAGTTTTGACCTATCTTGTAAGTTTTAAAAAGTCTCTTTACCACATGGCTAGGTGTATATCTTCTTTATAGCGAACGTGGAAATTTATTTTGGAATTATGAGAAACTAAAGTGTTGCTATCATTCCATTATATTTAAAACTTACAATTGTTTCTTTGTTCTCACAAAATAAACTATGCACAAACATGAGTGGATTTTAAAACTTGTTGATCAGTTTATAATAATTTTTTACACGCTCTTCTTTTTAGTAAAATTAATTATGTGCAAAATATTTTCTGTTTTAATCTAAGGATTTATAGAGAATTTTGCAAAATCAAAATAAAAGAAAAGTTGTGTTTTATTTAAGATAGCACAAGACTTTAAAGTTAGTATTTTTCAATAATATTTTCCATACCCAGAAATGATTAACTCAAGTGCATATCTTGTAAACCATTTTTCTATGTATTAATATTTGCTAGTTTTACTTTGAGGTGTTTAATTATTTGAATCTGCTTTTGTTAAGTTGCAAAGTATAATTATAATATCTCATCATATTATATTCCATGTTTTATCTACTCGATGGGCCAATGAACGAAGTCCCTTCACCAACTTAAATAATTGTATTTTTCTTCTTCAATATTGTGACACTCTTGTACCCTCCTATCTATGTCTGACTTCACCATATCCCTATATATTAATCTTGGTCGTCTCTCTTGCAGGTGAAATTCATACGTTTTCTTAAGTATTCTGTTGACATCTATTATTCTCATTTGTCTATGCCACTTGTAGGCCAGGCGTCGGGAATTTTTAATCGGAAGAAAACCTCAGAAGCTGGAAAATGTTTTGATTGCTCTATTTTGGGGGTCTTAATAGCATACAAATTTCCCCCCCTTGTGTCTGTGTTCACCACAACAATGTAAAAATCATGCTAAAATGAGATTTTCTTTCAATATCCCCTTTTAAGTTAGTTTGACAGTAAATATAGTAATTACCATAACTAAACAATCAAATTTCCCCCAAAAAAATAATTCCTAAACATATTTATTGTGTGATTGATAGTTTCGAAGCTATAGCCTTAGCCAGGTTTGCGTTCACCACAACAATGAAAAAACATCTTAAAATTTTATTTTATTTCAATATCTACATTTAAGTTAATTTTAAAGGAAAAATAACTATTGCCATAACTAAACAAAATCAAAATTTTCTATAAAAATGTTTCTTAGCATATTTATTGTATGATGGATAGTTTCAAAATTATAGCCATGGTAAGCGTATCACCTTCGTGCATTCGCACCGAATTATTGTTTAACCTTGTTCTCTCTCGCTTCCTACTTTACATTATTTATTTAAAATGTTTGAAAAATAGAGAATGCATTTATCACTAAATATTAAAGGTTTGGCATGCCAAAAAAAGCTAATATTTATGAGTAATATCTTTTATTCTCGTTTCCTCACCACCATGAGGTAGAGTATATGATACTTTTTTTTTAGTGTTGTATCTCATGTAGGCTTAATTCACTACCGATAGTGTTCTGACATAATGGATTCTCACAATCCCTATTCTTTTGGAGGTATCAGAGAAAATTGAAGAAGATTGCCAAGTGTCATTTGCTACTACAGAACAACATGTGGATGCTAGGATATTGTGTAGGTAGGTATATCATAAGATGAAGACATTCAGATTATTTACATTGGTATTTATCTTGCCATCCCTTTCCAGTTGGACATAATGTAATTACCATAAGCCGGAGTATAAGGAGATGGGATTATCGATTGCTACAAAGCATACAGGATCATATTATTTTCAATGACCACTATAATTGGAAACAACTTCAATATTGTAAGGTTTCAGTGCAAAAAAATAGTGATGCCTCTCCGAGCTGTCACCTCAAAAACAAAATACATGATGAGAACCTTCCAATAGACTGTAATACTTTCAACTAATTTCCCTGGCCAAGAATTTCAATAAAATGTTGCAGCAGTATTTTCAGTTTGAATTGGCTTGCTATCCACTTTCATTTTTTTAGGAATTAGGAATGCGAAAAACAAGAAAATCGGTTTCATACTAGTTGTTTGCTCCCGTATCTGACGAAGTAAACTTGGGAAATGGAATTCATGTTGTAGATGGCAGATTTATTCTCCACCTTATTTTTTGGCATCAACAAATAGATGTTCTTACTGATCCTAATAAAGTATGTGACATATATTAAAAATACTATTAAGGAAAGAGTACCACAGTTTTCGACAGATATGAAGAAGCCAAAAGCACAAAATCAGCCAAGTATTTTAGACTATTGAAGAGACATACAGTGGTTAATGTACTGTTTGATGAGTCGATGACACCAACTATGTCTCAAAAGAAATTCCTTTTAAATGCTAAGAATAAAAGCCACCTCATCTCTGTGTCACGTAAGAAGTTTGAAAATGAGAGTTTTGTTGCTGACCCTTAAATGCTCAGCGCACCAAGTAGTGGCTAAAACACTCACATGGCTGACCCATTGGTGCCAACCAAATCTAGTCTTTTAGTTATATATATATTATTACTAGATGTCACCACAAGGACTGTTTCATAAATATGAAGATCTAGTTAGTATTTTCTTTAACAGAAAGCACTGTATTTTTTTACAAATGAAGTTTGTTACTCTCACATGTTTACATCATGCGCGATACGTTTCTGGCTTCCGTGTTTCTTTCTATTTAATGTGTACTATGTGTTTTGCAGTTGATATTTATTTTCATTCTAAAGTTTATTTATTATTTTGTGCTTATTTTCTTCATAGTTATTTTTATTGGAAGTTATCTAGGCCTAAGTGTTAGGACAATAGTTTGATTTGATTTTTATCTCGGCAATGGCCGGGCCAAGTTCTAGGCTAAATGACTCGGATATATTAGATTATTTTGTCAGTATTGACAGTGAGTGTGACTTTGTGCCTGAAAATTACTATGATACCACTAGTGATGACAATAACTCCCCTACCCGCCTCAGTGGCGTAGTTGGCTAGCGAGCTAGTAGTGTTGAGCCCGACTGCTGAGGACAGGGAGATTGAAGTTCGAATCTCTGGTCGGGTGAACTGGGGGTGGTTTTTCCTAAATGGTTTTCCACTCTTCCTCCACGCAAATGCGGGTTCACTTCCTCTAATTCGACCTTCCCAATCCCTAACTCATTAGTGTAAATAGTACTTAAAGCGTATAATGCGAACAGGTAGTAAGACGCGGTGCTAAATAATATATTATTATAATAACTCACCCTGATCTTACGACTTCATGAAGAATGTTTTCCCAAACACAGATGCTAACTTTAAAATTGTAAGTACTGTCTCGTATATATGATTTACAAAAAGTCATATAGTTAAGAATCAGACAAACCTACAAACACCAAACTTATATCAAATTTTATAGAAATAAATGCTCTTTCTTGCAGGATGGCTGATGAACAAGGAAGATGTGAAAATAAGAGATTTTTTTAAATCTTGAATAGTACATTTTAGTTCAAGTTTTCAAATTTAAATATTTTTTTTCAAAATATCGGAAGTCAAATGATTTATGATTTTTTTTTCCTTCTAAATCATCAATGTTTATTGTATAAGTGTGATTTTCTCCATTTGCATTGAAAACTTTTTCAATGGGGAGATTTAAAATGTTTAGAGGTAATTATGTGAAAATTAGCCCGAGTTTTGTTGAGTGCTGATTATGATGCTGAGTCTCCCATTATCAATACCACAATTGATATCACGTGATTAAGGTTATGTTATGATAGTTGGTGAGGATCTTGATCTGTTAATTCTACTTACAGCCTTAGAACCATCTCACGCCAACATTTACCTCATGAAACCAAGCAAAGGGAAAACTTACTAAAGAGTGTTTTCTTCCATCGGCTTCAACTTTCCTAAAGAATTGAAGGACATTATTGTTTCTATATGCATTTAGTGGCTGCGACACAGCTACCTCATTTTTCAGGCAGTTAAATTAAAATGTTTTAAGCTATTGAAGGACAAGAAGCTACAAAAAATCTTGCAGATTTTCAAGGACTCAGATGCACATCAGTGTGTGATAAGATACGGCAGGACAACAATTACTGCAGCCCTTTACCGAGGAAGCCCTAAGCAGTGAAAATTCATTAGACAATCTAAGGTTCTAATTGTTCGCAAAATATTTATCAAAAATAAATCCATTCTCGCATCTTTGCCTCCTACAGCAGAATTTGTTCCAAACATACCACTTAGTTCAACAATGGTATAGAATTCCCAAGATCCCACCGGGTTGGGGTTTGAAGAACACAAAGTACAGCCTTCCCTGTTTCTGAGTCAGAAAATGGGGAACGACCAAGGAAATGAAAGGACTGATAAAGAGTAAGAGATTTGTCAACCCTCAACTTCCAAACGAATAAAGGTGAAATAAAAAAAATAGTGGATTAGGCCTGCATGGGTTACGACACTAAAAAATAATGTGCCACAAACTCTACCTCGGTAGTGTGGAAATGAGTATAGAAATGAGATTTAACTCATAAATATTACTTTTTTAGTATACAAGGCCATGAATATTTAGTGATAAATACATCTGTAATTTTTCAAACTTTACAATTAAATATTATGTAACGTAGGAAGTGAGATATGACAAGGTAAAACAATAATTCAGTGAGATTGGACAAAGGTTCTGCGTTTACCATGGCTAAAGTTTTGAAACTATCCTTCACACAATAACTATGCTTAGGAACATTTTTATTACTATGTATTATTAGTTGTTCTGTCTTACAATAGGTCCATCCCTTTTGTCAATGTACTTAGACAGCCAATGCGCTCCGTCCTCTGCCTCCTTCTTCGGCTCCCAGAATTTTTTACTTTCCTACAAGTCATCTGGTATTTTAATCCTCCTTTATTCTGAGCTCCTCTTTCCATCACTTTATTTTACACTTTTATATAATATTTAATTTTACTTAGTTATGGCTATGACTATTTTTACTGAAAAACTAACATAAAGGAAATATTGAAGGAAAATCTAATTTTAGTAGGTTTTTCCCATTGTTCCACTGAATGCAGACCTCACACAAGGAGGAAGAATCAGTATGGCAATAAACCCCCAAAATAAATCGATAAAAACATTTTCCAGCTTTCTGGGATTTATTAACTTTTTTTGCCCTGATCCCTGGCCTATTGAGTCTTGTGAGCTGTTATTTTACCCTTTAACAAGTCAGTTTGAGTTATTTTGCTAACCAATCTTCTAATAAATCTCACTTCTGCCGTCTGGTTTTTTTCCTCATCTTTCTTCTTCATAGTCCATGTTTACATTTGTATGTCAAAAGGGACGTATAATAGGTTTTGTAGATGGCTTTCTTGCATTGCAATGGCATTTTCTTGTTCCATATAAGGTATCCAATTGGCATAGTATAATATTAAAATATTCACTGATGTAATATGCTAGTATAATTTCTATATCATAGTTTAGAATGTATTGATTTGTACACAACCTGCTATTTTTGATCACCAGCTGCCACCGATTGGTGAATAAAATTACCATGGCGGCTAAATAAGTATTTAATTCTAAATTTCTATCAATTTTACGGAATTCTGTCAAGTAAGCTTATCCTGTATATACCTATACTTATGGCTGGACAGTAAAGATTTTTATACTTTTGGAATTGGTTGGGCTTAGCCCCACTTCTTACTAACCTGTTCAGGTTATACACATATGTACTGATTATGATAACGATTTAGGTATAAGGATGGTTGAATTTATATTAAGTGTACCCACATTTGTATGGAAGGAGAGTAGAAAACCATTTTGGAAAAAAACCACCCTTGATACACCTGACCAGGATTCGAACCCTTATCTCCCTATGACTAGTAGTCGAGTTTAATGTGAGAGTGACACCTTAGACAAGTGGCTCCCAAACTTTTCGAATCGTGGAGCACTTTCCAAGAGATAAATTCATCATGGAGCACTATCTGGTGCCCTGATGCCAAAGGCATGTATGCGCTTTTTTTGCTGTTTTTAAAGTTGTTTTTCTATATTTTATCATATAGAAAAAGCCCAAATTATTTTTTGAGATCTAAATAACTTAAAATTTGATTTTAACCTGATTTTTCCCATAGAAAGTCATTGAAAATTGGAACTTAAAATATTGTTTTTTCAAAACATCGATTTTGCACATATGTGTTATTGGGATAAGGGCGACGGTATTTTCACCTATTACTTACATAGATACTAGACCAACTGACAGCAGTTTTCATAATGGAAACAAATTTTTAAGCATATGGACATGTTAAACATAACATTTTATTTAATTCAAAATGTTTTTTTCTCCTTAATTTCAGAGTAATAAGATACTTAACTACATAAATGTTTAACAGCAACAAAAATTCTTAAGTAAGGCAACATTTGATAACAAGTTCTAAGCAGATATTGTAATTTACAATACGTTGCCCACATAGATAGAGTATTTAAAAAACCATTTTCACAGTTGCAAAAAAACTATAAAGTAAAGACCGTGAACTTCCATTCTAATGAGAGAGACGGGACAGCTGCAACCGAATATCTACCTCTGCATTGAGGTGGGATTTGTATTTTATTTTAGTAGCCACATAGAGAATCCTGATTCAAGTAAGTTGTTGCAGCAAAAGGCAGAAGTATGATTATCGCTTTATCTAAAAAATACTTCAAATTCATCTCTTAGCTGACAGTAAAATTCTGTTCGAGACTTCTTAGTTGCACATTCCACTTTTAATGCAGAATTTGATGTAAAATCAATCAAGCACTCATACTGACAGGTTTAGCTGACACTGTTGATTCTCTTTGTCGGGGTTCGCCATGTACAGTTTGTATGCTTCATTGGCGTTCTCGATGTTTTGCATGGTTTCAAGACGTTGCAGGTGGGCAAAGCTGACTGAGTTGACACCAAATTCACAGTTTTGAGAGCTTATCACACTTATTTTATTTATTTTTCTATCCAATCTCTTCGGGGACCACTTGGCAATGCTTCATGGAGCAGCAAGTGCTCCGCAGAGCACACTTTGGGAACTGCTGCCTTAGACCATTCAACCACTGAATAAGGTTGAAATTAGTTAAATAAGAATATTAATTCAGGTGAAATGAACAAAATATTCTAAATAGTGTGAGAAAGGAATATAACTTTTATTTGTAAAAAATATGATACTAATATATGAAATATTAATAGCACTAAAGAAGCGAGAACGTCCGGTGGAATTGTACCACTAGACTGAACATTATTGGTTGACCATTTCGCTAAGTGAACACAACCAGCAATACATGTTCTTGTTTTCTATAAATTTGATGTACAGTCTAAGAGTTTTAAGTTTATTGAGATTACAAAAACATATATTTCAACCTGGCAGGTGTCAAGTTGAAATTTTGTGATAATATCTAGACCCGTGATATTTTTTATTTCGTTTAAGAGAACTAATAAAAAAGTCATGTGGGATGGGTAGGCAGCGGCAAATATGTGTTTTTTTATCTTGTTCATTGAAATATATTAATTACATTCCGGGGTATAAATATGATGTAGGTTTTAGAACTGGTTGAAAGAGTTTAGAAAAAGTTCCTTGTGCTATAACTGTCCTTACTTAGCAGTTTCGTGTCCTAACCTATCTTTGGTGTTTTAACACTTAACTGGTGTTAAACACTTTTTCGCCCTGCATTACGTGGTTGTTATTTAACTCAGATTCTCAATGTGGCTTGGGAGGGGGGGCCTCTGCCGCCATACTGAACATGGACACAAGCTGTAAGATATTCTCCCCACAAGTTGCTGTAACTTGGTAGCTGAATATGTAGAGCACTTCTAAGTAGCCCCTTAACAACTGGCGTCACGTCCTTTCTGGCGCCCCACCCCCTCTCCTAAAAAGGTATAAACACTCGCTATTATTTACCACCAAAGGTGGGGTAGATCCCCTAAGTTAATAGTTTTACCAATATTCTAATTTTGCTAGTCGGGAAAACAATACGTGTTTTTGAAAACATTACCTGGTACGTGTACACAACTGCTTACTAAGAACAATTGACAATATGAGTTTTTAGGCTTTAGATTACCTTAGGCTGCAAGCTACGACAGAAAAATATAAAATAAATATGCATCATCGATTAAATAGCCATAGCTAATATAAAGATGTTTTGAATTGGAACCACCCAAATTTTTTGGATACTAAAAAATGTAAGAATTTTTCCTGAAACTTCCAAAATTACATCAAATCCGTCTCGACTCTGAGATCTGGGAAATTCTTTTCCCACTCAATAGCAGATTTGCATAATTTCTTCTATTACCTGTTAAAAATAAATTAAAATTAACAACACCTATCCTTAAATTTAATTTTGTTTATATGTGGTTCAATATAGATTAATTAAAAACCAAAAATTAACAAATGGTTCATATTTTATCACCTGCAAAATTACATCTTAAAATGGCTATATAAAATAAAGTTTAATTTATAAGCTCTAGGCAATTTTAATATAAACTAAAATTTAACATCATTTAGCTTATTTATTTTGGTGTATCTAACCATAACCATAACCTATCAAATGTACTCTAAAGAAGCGTTTCTCTTCTATGTATAATAAAATATTAATATACTTTAACAATGGTTCATAATATTTAATCAAATGAAAATATTTTTTTAGCAGCATGTCTTACTAACCATTCAGGTAATACGCCTATGTACAAATTAACCTTTTGTTTTAGGGATTATGAAGGTTTAATTTAGAGGAAGTGTACCCGCACTTGAGCGAAGGGAGAGTGGAAAACCATTTAGGAAAATCCACCCTCAGTGCGCCCGACTGGGATTGAACCAGGATTTCTCCGGCTTTGGCAGTCAGTGGCTAACACGAGAGTAGTGCATTGGATCATGTGGCCACCAAAGTGGCTGATGAAAGAAATTGAAATATAAAATGACAACAACAATGAATGAAGTTAAATATTATTATTATTAAATAATTGATGTATATACTTTGTGGGGACCAAATCATTTGTATTACATTTAGTCTTTTTATTTAAGCTTATAGGAAAAATTTACAAATAAAACAAGCAGCATGAACTCTTTTTTTTACTTTCTCGCCATCTTACAGATAGAGAAATTAATGTGATCATCAAAAAAATCGAACTGGAGATTTTGACGAATCTTGACGTTTCATGACCCCCTGAATCCAAAAAAGTGGTTTTTGACTTTGTCTGTCTGTCTCTACCTCCAACTAGAGTCTGAACTATTTTACAGCTCGGGCTAACTAAAACTTGGTATCTAGGGTTGCCTCAAGGAGTTTTTGGAATTGGATATCCAACCCTAAAATTAAGGGTAGTTTACTGAAGGGCAAAAAGAGAAAAAGTCGATTTTCTCAAAATTGGCTCTAACGATTTTGATCAAATTTCATTTCTAAACATTTATAAATATTCCAAACAAAAGGGCTTCTCTCAATATTTCGCCAAAATGACTTTAAGGGCTCTGGTCTGATGTGTAATTTATCTTTTCATATAATATCTCCTAAACTATTTGAGATATGAAATTACTTATTGTTAAAATTATGTAGATCTTTTTATAACACACATATTTTATAAGAAGCATATTTTTATAAAATCAATAACTTTCAAGCTATACGTAAATATAGATATTTTTTAACTTTTCGAACACAAGTATTGCGACCGCAAAAGAAAATCTAACCTGAACTGTTGATGGATGCCGATGTCTCAAGACCCCCTCTCCTCCTCCCCCCCCAACCCTAAAAAGTGGTATTTGCATTGACATCTGTCTGTGTGTCTGTTTAACCTTAAAATTGAGTAGTTTAAGAAAGGGCAAAAAGAGAAAAAATCGATTTTCTCAAAATAGACTAACGATTTTGATTAAAATTCATATTGAGGTGTTGAAGATTATAAATAAACTTGCTATTTTTATTTTACCATGAAAATGAATTTTAGGGTACTTTACAGAAGCATAAACTTCCGCATATCAGCGCAACTATTTGAGATACTGAATAACTTATCATTGCAAAATTGTAGTACTATTAAAAATAAAAAACTTTTATATGAAATATATTTTTATAAATCCAACAGTTTCTGAGATATTGGCAAATATATTAATACAATTTTGTGAGCTTTAGCTGTAAACATATACTACTTAAGTTTCAATGCAATAATTCTCTAATGCCATAGAGTAATTACATATAAGTAAGTCTCTAAAAGTTTATATGGTTTTTCCTTAAACCTCTTTGTAGAAATATTTGTACAGCAATGATCTATCTCCATTTTAGACTCAATAGTCAATATTTACATTTTTTATTACATATTATGTCTTATATTATAAGTAGGTATATTATTTATTATTAATATTCCAGGTTAGCTATGAACCTACTGTTCCTAGTCACAGTAGATTGCTTATCTCTGTCTTGTAGAAACGTGAACATTCTATTAGCAAACCATGGCTGCAATATACTTCTGTAATAATATAAAAATATTTGTCTTCCCATATTTCTTAGTACAGCTCTAACTTATTTCAAAACTTTTAAGAAGAACTACTTTTTGTCAATATTACCTAAACTAACATAATCAAACTTTCAATTTGTAGATGCCTGAAAGGTTAGGTTTTATTAGGTTGGGCTAGCTTGTTGTAAAACTATATTTCTCTCACTTAATTGTATTAAGTAAAAGTGGCTAATCTGTTAATCAACTTAATTAATTTTATTCTTTGTAAATAAATTCCAAAAATTATTTATAACCTGTTTTTGTAAATACTGTTTTTTGGTATCCCTCTTTCCTGATTTGGTTCTTCAACAACTCTAACCCTTATGTCTTTTGAGCTTCAAACTCTGAAAAAGGTCATGGCTGAAAACTGGCTTATTCAGATAAATACCAACCCTATCACAGGCTTGACTTTGTGACTTATTAATAGTCATTGAGAATGCAAGTTTTACTGGGAACCAGTCTCAAAATAAAAGGAATGTCATGGTCTACCGAGACCAAATCAATTTTTGTTATTAAACACACATTCCCATGAGAAGGACTTGTTAAAATGGTCAAGTAGATTAGATTTGCATCCAATTATGTCACTTGTAGAAAGATTCCCATTGCATAGAACCATTTTCATAATATATGAATGTGTGTACATCGAAATATTGATATGTGTGTAAATATGTGTTAGTGTTTTTACTTTTATTTGTGACTTACCATTTTCCTAACACCTATAAATAAGAGTTGGTATTATGATAGTTAGGTACATGCACAGTTTGTTCTGAGTTATTATATTATGGTTGTCAAAGACTCTTTCTCGCAACCGTCCAAAAGTTGCTTTGGCACATTTTAGGCGGTGTTGGGTTTCACAATCAATATTTGCATTTGTCAATAGATGACTGCCAAGGTAAGGATTGATGTTCTGCAAGACCTCCCCATTGATTGTGATGGCAGGAGCTGCAACGTTGAAATTGATTGCAGGTTGATACAGAATCTCAGCCTTTCCGATATTAATGCTCAGCCCAATTAATGTATATGCCTCATTAAATGTAGTCAAAATAACCTGGAGGTCCTCTTCTGAAATGGCCAAAACGTCATCTGTGTACTGGAGTTCGAGAACTGAACTATTTCTGTAAATACAAGTTGAATTATTATTCAATAAAAAGAAATTGTAACGATAGCACACTTCTGGTTATACAATAATTTACACACCATCATTAGATTACTAGCATATTATGGTTAGCACACAGTAATGTTTATTTTTATCTCCATACAATAAATATATGTTGTTTCAAAATGATAGTGTATTTATTATTTATCTATTCATGCCAATTTAATCATAAAATTAAGCTTTATTACGTTCTCAAATCAAAGCCATTTTGGCCGAATTATTTTCCTTATGCTTTGTTCTTTTGTTGGTCAGAAAATGATTATACATCACAAGAGATCTTTGTATCAACTCTTGCACATGGTAAATTTACTGCCTGTATTCAACAATGATTACCAATGCCTGGTGTTTGGTGCTTCCCAAAATGTTAGACATTCTCCGCTTTATGTTTCTCTGATTTGATGTGTTTAATGCAGGCATACCTGGGTTCCCATGTTACAGTAATGTTACAGAACTCGCATAAAATTGTCTAAATTTTTTGTTAATATTATGTATTCAACTATCTATAAACATATTCGGAGAAAAATAAAATATAAATACACAAAATATGTCATGCTTATAACTCAATGTTTCTTTATTATTACTTTCAATTTTTACAAATAGCAATATCAAAATATTCTATTGTCAATCTTTGCTTACACCAAAAATTACCACCTGTTGCAAAATATGTGTGTGTGTGTGTGTGTGTGTGTATTAATGCCCTTAGACCTAGCTTGAAATCAAAGACTGAAAACAAAGACTCGATTTATCAAAATTTAATTTTAAGTATCATGAGGGTAAAAGTAAAAATCATGATTTTAAATGTTAAACTTTTCCCCTCCCCCATTACAGCCTCAACATCCATGAAAATACTAATAAAACCTGTGAAACACTTTACAAAGACTCATACTATTCAAAAAATGACACCCATAACTCTAGCGCAAGTGTTACCACATTGAAAATTATATTTAATGACGTGGTATTTGCCAAATGACAAAGAAATTGTGTTTGTTTTGAAAAATAACTTAAATTTGTGTTATTGCTAATGCAAATTTTGCATGCCCCTAACCATATTCTATTCTAATTCTGACAACCATATGTTGTGAAATATTAGTTTTGACCATTTATGCATTTATAAAATATTGATAGTTTCTAAAAATGACACAAGCTAAGAAATTATGACATAAAATTCCAAAGGACAATAAATTACCAATTATGAAATAGACCATTCTACAACGGGGGGGAATCATGAATATAATTATGTACACATGAATATTGTATATGACAAACCAAAATTAGATAACATGTCATAAAAATATAATCCCTGATAATAAGCAACATATGGATATATGGATATTTTATTTTGCTTAACATTAATGTGACAGCTATTAAAGTGCATTGATATAAATTACCTAAAAACTAGAATAATATTTTCCTTATGTTATGAAGTTATTATTGTTAAGACTAATTGGCCACGATTCGGTCACTAGTTTTCCCTGCATGTTCCAACACACACACAAGCTCTTACATGCAAGTGAGCACATATGATCTCAAGAAAAGTAAATATTATTTGTTGTTAAAATATATATACACAGTGAAACCTCGATTCATCGTTTTTGTCACGGATCTGGAAAAAAAAAAATTATGGATACTGGAAAACGATAAATGCAGAAGCCTATATAAAATTATTAATAACCATCAGTGCACAAATAATGTTATTTTTTTGACTGCTAAGTCTACCTCACAATTCCTTCATTTAAAAAAAATCATTAATATGCATTTGTTTAGTAAAACTTTTCTTTTTCAAATTGTACAGTAAACTTTAAATATCAACAACGTTTGCTTGGTTTCTTGTCTCAAACACATGAAGTTCCTCCGTAAAACTCGGCACTGGTTCGGGCTCGACTTCATTGTCATTCTCACCACCATCTTGCCCCTCTTCTAAGCAACTTCTACTCCACCTCTAACAAGACATCTTGTTGAATGTGGGGAATGCCAGGCCTCCACCGTGGTTCGGATCCCACGTTAAACTGTAGGTCCTTCATTTCATCTCACTATCACCTACCATTACACATTAGCGTAAGTGTGTACAACCCGAACGGGTAGTAAGACGCAGTGCTAATAATAATAATAATAATAATAATAAACTTCTACTCCCCTACTCACCACACATTTCTTTAACACACAACACTTCCTGAGCTCTTGGTCCACAGACACACATGCATCTAAGTTCGCGCCAGTGATGTTTCTCCCCTGTCAAACCCAATCTTCATGTCTGCCATCATCATCATCACCACCATCATCATAATTACCTCTTCCGTCAATCTCTGTCATGTCTAACCCCTCATTTCTCTTCACAAGACTACACTTTACAAAACAGTTCTGAATTGTAGATTTGGTCATTTGTTGCCACGATGAAACAAAGTGAATGGCCTGCAGGATACCAATCTTGATTCGAAACACTTGTTCACACCCAAATAAAACGGCTTTACGACACATGCATTTAGGGGAGTAAAAAACTAACATTACATTCCTCAAAAAGAATGAGTCTGGAGAATGAGCGGCAGAATTGTCTACAAATAGAAGGAGCTCCTTTTCCTATTCACTGAATGATGCATCAAACGCACCCAGAGAGTCTATCAAAATGTCCGACTTCTTCCTCATTTTTGAGTTGGCATATGTCACAGGTAGCTTTACCTTTTTAAAACACCGTAGTTTCGCGGACTTTCCAAAATGATGGGAACTCGTTTGTCTGAGTAATAGCTCTTTGTGCAAAATAGTACCATCATTCGCTCCTTCACATTTTTTTACTCCATGGCAGGTCTCTCCTCTCATTCCAAACGTTTGCTCTGGCAAGCAAATGAAAAATAGACCTGTTTCATCTGTATTATAAATGTTCCGAGTTTGTACCCCTCCAGTACACACAGTGTACACACCCTCATTGGTGGTTATGCTAAACAAATGTTAAGCTCTATCCAATAAGTTTGCCAGTGAAGGGGTGTTCAGGGTTTGAATCTTGGCCGTGTGTGTTTTGGCAAAGGATTTCCTAAAAAGTTTCCCACACCATAAATGTGGGTACATTTCCACTTGATTCTACCCTTGTTATCCCTAACCATTTAGTGTGGTTAAAATATACGAGTCCTAGGTGGGTAGCAAGACACAGTAGGTAAAAATTTACACATATACATTCATGATTACTATTGTCATAAAAGTTACTAAACAATCCCATTTTTACCAAACACAAACTGTCTCTTGTAACAGAACTCATATTCAATTCTATTTATTTATATTATCTTTGATTAACACACCATGGTAGAATATTTTTTGGTGAGCACTTAAGGTTATGTTGAGATAATGGATGTATCACTATATAGGATTTTCTAAGCTTTTTACTTCTATCATTTTTATATCAACAGGATTTTAATACTCAATTTATCTAGTCATTAAGGGATATCTCATTACTCAATGATCTCATTACTACCAATAATAGACAGGTTACTTGGTCTGGTGTCCAGAAAGCTAATTGTGATTCAAAACTGGAAAGTATTAAATCTTTATTATCATTATGTATATGAAACCATAGTTTTTGTTCTTAATAAACTAAAACTTAACTTTGTTCATGAAAATAACTTGATCAAATAATTGTGCTTCTACAAAACAACATTATAATATTTTAATCTAACCTCTTTATACCATTAATACTTTATGTAAGTAGCTTTGGAAAAAAATATTTTCTAATTCCTTTTACATTTTAATCTTACATTTCCAAGAACATTGCATTTTAAAATGTTGGCCAAGACATATATATATTTCCTAATATACTTAAATTATTTATTATATTATTTTAAATAGTTATATGGGTTTAATTGTTTCAGTTTCATCTCCAAACTGTTTATTTAAGCAATAATTTAACTTAGACATGCTATTTTGTACTGCCAGGGATGAGTAATACCAAGAAGCGTACAGCCCCTCTTCCACCAGGCACAAACAATTATGGCACACTCCCCAGCAGTCATAGTCGAATCCCATCGGATCCCATTGTGTCGAATAACCATGGCTACCACACTTTGAATCACCCAAACCACAAGCGCTCACCTTCTACTGACTCTGGGGTGGTCAGCACTGGCAGAACAACCCTTACTTCAATTTTTCAAATATGTGAGTTCCATTCTGTCATGTCAAGTTCTTTTGAAGTTTTCTTAAATAAATTTATTTTGATCTTATTTGATTGATTGATTTTCTTAAATATGTATTTGTATATAGGTTAATATATATATCTTGACAAAGACATTATTAATACCACGATATATAATAAATAAATAATTGTACTTTCCTTTTAAAATCACATACACAAATAATTGAATAATCAATAGGCTGAGACATCACTCTCACTGTAGACTGAATTGCCAATGACGGGTAGATTGGTGTTTGAATCACAGCCAGGTTTTCTGTGTATAGTTTTCACTAAATTGTTTACACTCGCCCTTCACACAAATGCGGGTAAACTTTTTTCTAAATTCAACCTACCTTATCCTAAACCCATTGGCTTAACTAATTCATATGCGTCCAACCCGAATGGGTAGTGAGACCTGGTGTAAAATAATTGAATAATTTGTTTCAGTGGGCATAGAAACAAAGGTTTTAGTACTGTCTAGTCTAGTTTTCCATTGACAAGGAGGTCAGGTTCTAATCTCGTCCAGGAGTATTGAGGTGGTTTGTCCTAAATGACTTCTCGTTCTTCCTCCACACAAATAAAGATACATTTCCTCTAAATTCAACCTTCCTTCATCCCTACCCAAATAATGGTAAATGTAAATGTGGGGATAACCAAAAGGGTAGTAATATTTAGCGCACAAAGGGATTGAATGATTTTTACCTGAAATAACCAACCTTGATAAAAATATTATTTTGTTCAACTTTACCTAAATGGACCTTCCAAACCATAATAAACATTTGATTAAATAGCTTTGAGCTTTGCATACCATATATCTGTGGTTTTAAAATACAATACTACAGAATTAATCCTTCATTTTGTATCTGAAGAAAATAGTTCATATTATTTTTTCAAGTATGGTAGAACTTAGCCGCATCAAAATTAATGAGAACCAAATCTTTGCCAGACTTGAATTTGTATAAATTTTACAACAAAAATCATTCATCATCTTAAATTAAAATAGGTTGGTTTTCCTAACATGGCATTTCTTAGTTTTATATATTTTCACATTTTAATTCTCTTTTCAACATCAACTACAAGTATCAGAAGAATTTTGTGCGAGTTGCTTTTCTTTTCTTATTATTATGAAAAATATAGTTAGATTTATACCCATTACAATGAGGACTTTAAATTAAACATTGAAAAAAAGGATAAAAGGTCAAGGTTTACACACTTATCAATAAACTCTAGGCTTTAAATTGTACATTTAAAACACATGATTTTGAAATTTTCCATGTACATCAGTCCCATTCCTAGCAGAAGATGTACCGGGAAAATTTCATAATTATGTATTTTTTGTTTTAATTGTAAAATTTGAGGCCTACAGACCTTTTTATCCTCTTTTCAATGTTTAATTTAAATCTCCTTTGGTGCCATTTTTCCTTTGATTAAGGAGGACTTTGTTTAATATAGGTCAGATGGTACTTCTAAGTCAACACTACTTTGTTCAACAAGTAGTGTTACATGTTAAATGTACATAATAAACCAACTCTAGTAAAATATTTACAGCTTGATAAACACTTACAATAATAGAACCTCCGGCCTTGGCAGGGGGATAGGTAAGTTTATTAAGGTGGGTGGTCCACATATACCAAGTGTTAATCTAGAACAGTTTGAGAAACATTGGGTCTTTAATTTATCTATGAATCCTCAAAAGTGGTTCTTGGCATAATTTCTTTCCCTTTACTTTGCTTAACACTAAACTGCCTTGCAATTATTTTTTCATGTTCATCATTGTGTATTTATAGCCCATCATGGCTGTGTCTTCTGGCCGTAACCATGCACGTAAATGCATGCAGCAGTAAATTTAGGGACTGGCGACCTCGTGCCTGCCATTAATCCTTATCATCACCAGAGAGCTAGGAACCCCCACCTTGGCCAGCTTCCATCGGTAGAAGGAGTTGGCTCCTCCTATGAGTGCTAGACCACTCACATAGGGGCGTTAATCCATCGAAGGTCAGGCCTTGGGTCGAAATCCCTTTTAAGGCGATTCCTAAGTTGCCCAGCAGGGACCTCATGAAGGTGGCCTGATCAGATTTCACACAACCTGCTAGTTTCCAACCACTTAGACTGTGCTGAGTTGGAGGGGCTCTTCCCCCATTCACTTCCACACATACGACCTCAACAGCCACCCATCGGGTAAACCATCCAACCGTTGCTTGGTTGTCACCACGGAGAGACATTCTGCCAGGATTACTGGTTGAGGAACAACCCACAGGCAGGGAGCCTCTTGTTCTGTCCAAGTAAGGGCAGTCACTATAAAGGCAAGAATTCCTATATCCATGAGATTCTTACCCCCACCCAACGCCAGCCCCCATATGTAGGACAATCAGGTCATTGAGGAGGTCAACAAGTTCTCTTATCGAGAAAGCATCGTCACTGCAGATGGAGGTATAGAGAAAAGCATAAAGAGCCAAATCAATAACGCCAAAAGATTATTTATCAGCTTGAGACAAATCTGGAGATCCAGAAAATTGAGAATAAAGACCAAACTCTGGATCTTTCAGAGCATTGTGAAGTCGGTTCTGCTTTACGGATGTGAGGCATAAAAAATAACTAGACGCTTAACCCATTAATCATAAACAAATGCTTATGGAACATATTGGCCCTATGGTGGCCAACATATAGTGTGAAATGAAGAGCTTGGAAACTACCAAACAAAAGCTTATCCAACTGGAGATCTGGTGGTACAAGTGACAATGGCTTGACCACACTCTTTGGAGAGATCAGGATAACATCTCAAGATAAGCTCTAGACTCAAAACTGCAAGTACACAAGATATCGTGACAAATAAAGGATGCCTTGGAAGAAGACTCTTGATAAAGAAAGTTGGAAAACTCGGAAAGTCATAGGACAAACTCAAAAATTGTGGCAGAGAATAGACTCAAAAGCTCCATATAAGTGGTTAGATTTTAATTATTATAAAATAGGGATTAGGAGGGCAGAATTTGGAAGAAATCCTACATTTGCATGCAGATATAATAAAAGGTTATATTGTAAAAACCACCCTCTGTACACCCAGCCGGTATTCAAACCTCAACATCCTCATCAACAACAAACCAAAATATATGAGCTTGATACGGGTTGCTCATATGTAATTTATTGCATTTGTTTGGGATGAGGTAGGGTGGCTATTGAGCAGGAAATTCGTAAATTACACTTGAAATTTGAGCTCTGTGAATAAACCTTAAACCTGCTTTGGTGGCCAAACGTTCTAAGGCGACACTCACAATAGACTAAATTGCCGATGACAAGTAGATTGGGGCTCAAATCCCAGTCGGGTGTATTGAGGAAGGGTTTACCTAAATGGTTTCCACTCTCCCTTCACACAAATGCAAGTACAGTTCTTCTAAATTCAACCTTCCTGATTCTTACCTCATTAACAGAATTAGTACATATGCATACACATACAACCTTAAGTAGTAGTAAGGCACGATGCTAAAACAAAAATTCTTGAATTGTTTCTTAACCATTATTCTAAGATTAAAGTACATCTAGTCATATTACACAAATTTTCCTAAACTCAATTTTATATTAACCAATTTTCTATAAAACGCACATTACTTAACATTTCTCAACCAATTTTCTATAAAACGCACATTACTTAACATTTCTCAAGCTAACACAACTTTCAACATCTAGGCCTATTGTCTTGTGATTTTTAATGGAATTAGAGATTTGTTTTAGTTGCTATTTGATATGAACTATGATGCATATAACATAACATAGAAACCACAAAGTATAAAAATAAAATTTCACCTGTTTTAAACATTTTCATGCAAAAATATATTTTCAAAGTCTCACAACTGAAAGAAAATCCAATCCTTTTATAAAACCTGGAAATATATTAAGTTGCAGTGAAAGTCTGGAATTATGCCATAACTTAATTCTTGAGTTTCTCAGGGCTGCAGAAGTGCATGTGCAAACTTACCCTCTGTGTTTGCTATTTCACATAAAAATAACACAAACAAAATTTTATGAAGAACGATATTTATTTAAGTTAAAATGTTTTAGTAGTGCATCTTGAGTATAACATTATTTTATGGTCAGAATAGTATTGTTTATTACTTTAATAAATATTTAAATAGTAAAACTCTTGATATTACTTCATTAATTCAAATATTCATTCGATTTTACATTAGTGCTTCATATGATCCCAGTGGTCTTCTTTCAATATGAACACAGCTGAATAACTACCTATAATAAAAGCGGTCTTTGTTTTTTGTTACAAGTTAAATGAATTTTGAACTTTTATATTAGAGCCACACCACTTTATTTACCACCATTTGTTTCATTTAATTTTCTTAATAGCTTTTAAACCATCTTCTTTAATCCAGGCTTCTAGATCCTTGCTGAAAGAACCAGAGGAATTTCTAATTCATTACTCTTAATTATCCACCTCTCATGGGGAATTAAATATTCCTACAGACAATTTGAATGTATATTATCATAGAAATAATCACATATAGGTATATATGCTATAAATAATAATAAATGACTAAGCCCATGCATATAACAATATAAGGACTCAACAAATAAAGTATGCTGAGAACACAGGAGCAAAAATACTGGAAGTTAACTATGCCTAACACAATTTTAGAGTTTGGTTTACTTTGTGTCTTACTATTCATCTGGGGTACCCGCAAGCAAGAAAGTGCATAGTGTTTTTACTGTCCTCGGGTGTTTCAGAAGCTAATCTTAAAGTTGTTGTTGATACAAAACTAACTTTGAAGGCCATAAAAACTCTCTCAAATGCTCTCTTGATGCAAATCATGCATATTATAAATTTGTTGTGAACCAAATTGATTTCCATATGAGTAAATATGATAAAATTATCCCAACCACATGAACCCCTTCTCTGCCTAAAATACTGAAATATAATTATCATAATTGGTCCCCAATGTTTCATTTGAGCTGTAGCCTTCTCAAGAAAAATACCTATATGCTCCTCAGTCCAAAATCCAATTCATGCTTGAAAATATGTACTTCAATCATTTTTATACAATTTTTATCTATCTATGTAGATCTTTCTCACCTCCCCTATGCAGTATGTGGTAGTCGGGGTTGAAGCCAGAAAATGAGTTACATTCACAGACAAGGAAGGCCATTCATAAATCTTGTGGGGTCAGCTGACACCTGAAAACTGAAAATATAAACCAATGGTTTAAATACATGCAGGGTACACTAGACATGTTTCTCAATTGTTTTGAATGCTATTAGAATAGGGATTACTGATGTAATATAGATAAGTAAGCCGTACTTTAATAAATCCACCGAATGGACATATAATAACAACTGTATTTAAACAGTTAATTCATCACAATTTTAACTATAGCGTACAAGATATACAGTAGGGAAAGCTGATTATGTAAATTAACTTAATTTACAAATTTTCTACCTCATCAGTTATTACATGTGAAAATCCCCCTCCCCCTTTTTTTTAGATATGATAGTCAAGGAGTCACAAGAGAACAATAGTATATTTTTATTGAGAAACAAAGAATCAAACATAAACAATAACAATTCATATATATATATATTGACTAGAGATCTGTCATCTTACGACTTCCAGAAGGGACAATCATAATTACCATCAAGGATAGAAAATAACAAAGTGTGATTCAAAAGTCTGAACTCGAATTAACATCAATTTAAAATATTTAAGTCACCTCGTGACAATTATTTGTACTATCATAATGTTTTAAAGAAACAGTATTTTTTATTATTTGTAACTTTAAAAATACAAGAGATCTGCCGGCAACGATATTTGGACTGTAGAGTAATTAAAGTCCCCTAGGATGCAATGTTGAAATCTCTTACTAAGCTACCTTAAACTCTTGTGCTTAAAAAAATAATTTTAATTTATTTAGTTTTGTAAAATTGAATAAAGCTGACTCTAAAAATATATATAAACCGTTGTGTTGTTTTTATAACATCAACCGTACTCAAAATAATATATATTTAGTTTATTTCTGGCATCACAAACCCCAATTTTTCCCAGTATACAGCTCTATTTGCCATGTTGATATAAAACATTCCCCAGATTTCCATTTTAAGCAACATTGCTATAGCTATTATCAAAATAATTCAAATTTTCAAAAATCACTCCTCAGTAAAATATTCTTTATTGAATTTTTTACCCAAAACAAAGTACACAGGGTTAATAATTTTCGTGTCAAACACTCCCTAGATACCCATTTGGAAGCAAATTAGTAAAGCTATATGGAAAATATATCATCTCTTTAAACATCTCATTAGCTGCGGTAGTGGCACTTGGTGTGTTTAGGTAGTTTAACCAGACCTAACAACTTAACCTAACATAGCCTAACCCCACCTCAACAGAAGAAAACCTATCCTACCTTGGCATTCTCAACCCTGGAAAAATTGAGAGAAATCAGTGATCCATTGAAAAATAAACTGAAGCTACCAAGTCCCACCCGATTGATGCCTTATCTCTCACTGTTGATATGGGACAAGAAGAGAAAAAGTCAAAATTTTCCCTTAAGCCTTGCACTATAAACTGTTTTGGTTGTAACTGTCCATGTTCGCATTTGTATGCAGTTGCAATTGTCCGGACACCATCCAGAACGACTTTTGTAAAATTATCTAGTGTCATTTTGATTTTAGTAAAAATGTGTACCTTAGCTATTTTCATTCATTTTAACCACATATTCTACCGAACTATTATCAAATAGTCTACCTTATTATTTTGTAAATATAACTAATACAGATGTAGCACAGGGAAGATGTTAGTAAAGAAATAAATCATTTGAGTTCTTCAAGAACTGACAGTGAGAAACTCATAAATTCAACACCTATAGTAAATTACTTGTTATTTGGGGCTATGCATATCATTCCTTACCAATTTACCTTTTCTTTCATTTTTTTTAATATTAGGAAATTGCATTGTTTTTTTATGAATTATGAGAGAATGAAACCTAGGTCCATTACCTCTTTGTATAGTGGCAGCAACGTAAATTATGAACAATCTTTTGATTGTTAAAGCTATATTGTGTTTGTTCCCTTTTACTTGTATTAGACCGCTTTCATATACCTTCTTCCTTATGTAATAAAATGTACCTCAAAAAGTGAAAGGAGGTTTCCTTAAATAAAATATTCTACTAATTGATAATTGCGTTATAATATATGATAATCATCATCAAACCTAATCATCCCTCTTATTTGTTTGTTTTTTTACAGCTGGGGGGAAACTAGTCACTCCATCATGCGAACCCCCTCCCTTTAAGCCAACGCCAGCATTGGAACAAACAAGTAGCAATATTCAACGACCACGAGGGCCACCACCTCCAACACCTAGCCTTATGGCAGGATTACGACTCTCCAATGGCCGATCAACAGAAAGCATACTATCCATAGTTTCAGATGTCGAGTCAGTCAAGACCTTACACAATTCCTCTCCTCCACCAAAAAAGGTATACATGTTTGATTTAAACAAAGTGAAAACTAAACTTAACTAATACATTTTCATTTTATTAAAATCCAATAATAAGACTTCAAATTTACAAGTTTTATGTTAATGAAGAAATGTTTTATTATTAGAATTGTTTTGAAATTGATAGCTTTAAAACAATTCATTATTAAATGTGGTTACTTATTTAATGCTCCTGCTGAACCAAAATCATCATGTCACAAATCTTAGATCTTGACCTATTATTATAAATTATCTCTAGGTTTAGCCTGAGAGTCAAAGTGAAGCATCAATAGTGGTAATTAAAGGGGCTCAAATTATACCTTAGTTAAGAGGTTTATTAAACTAGTAAACCTTGTGTTTTAATTACCTTTTACAAAAAAAAAAAAAATCTATGTTTAAATGTGAAAACCTTGGCCCTTAGGCCTACTTAAAAATATTGTTTAAATGAAACTACAGTATAATACTCAATAGAAGATTATACATCAACAAACTATGATAATTTGTTTCAGTTATGTAATATATGGATAGATTTGGTTAATTTAGCTTAGGTGAAGGTATCTTAAGATTAAATTGGTTAATTTAATCAAAGTATGCACGTACTAAATATTACCAATATTATTGATTTCGTTTTAATCTATCCATTCTGTAGCGATATTTCATAATATTCAATCAAATCTCAAGTTTTCATTCTCTATTGTGACAATGTAAATTTCTCAATTTAAGACTCAGATCTTCAAATATGAAAGTGAACTTTTTTATACATTTTATTTACACCTCACCCAAATATTTAACTGGAGGAATGGAATTAGTATTTAGCAATAGAATTATGTCTGTTTTGCTCTTACTATTCATTGTGCAGGTGGTATCTAATCAAGCTCTTGAGAATAAGAGTTAATTTAGCTGATCATGATGGTTCTTTATTTTATGCATGACTTACTTAACATGCACTTTCTGATGATAATTCTTGTCTTTAATGGGGTGTTTTTTATGTCGTTTGACCTCTTTTCATCTGGTCCTGTAAGGTTGTGAAACCTGGGAACAGTGATAAATTAGTAGTTATTTTGTACTAACACACTTTGTAATAACACATGTTATTTTGTAATTGTTGTTTTGGAAGTGCTTCGGGGTGATTGAGAAAGTTTTGGTGTAACTTTAAGAAAAAAGAGGATGGCAGAATATAACAAACTGTAAAAGTGTTTCCTACATTTGGCGTTCTTTGCTTCCTTATTTTTCTCATTCTTGAGTTATTCATGGTTTTAAAATATATGGTACTTTCATTGAGTAATATATTTTTAACACTTGTTTTAAATAGTTGTTTTACAATATATAGTTCTGATAGTTTTATTTGAATCAGTAACTAAAGAGTAAATCAGATGTGCAAATATGATGTAAATAAATTGCTACCTGAAATTTTAAATAGGCTTGCTACCCTAGATTGCTCGTAGGATAGTGAAGGAAACGTTCATCCAGAGTAACAATGGAATATAGTAGGAATAATATTAGAGATGAAGCTAAGAGTAAATGTAGGAAGAAACCATGGTTCGACAATAAAAGTTAATAATTAATAGAGGAGGGAAGTGAAATTACATTGGCTAGAAAGCCCTATTGAATTAAACATAAACACATTTAACATTGCAATAAGGAAGGCCATTGCCATATTCAGAAACAAAAAAGGGTATTCAAAGGGTAAAGTTAGTGAGATAGAATAAACGGCAAAATTAATAATATGGGGGAACTTTATTTAGCTATTAAAGAATATAAGAAATGTTATCAAGCTATGACCAATTTAGTGAAAGATGAGAATGTTAATCAGATGGCAGATATGAGCAATGTTTTGAATATATAGAATGACTATGTCACTCATAATTTTAATATTAATCATAATCAGGACCGATTCTTACTACCCATTGGGGTGTACACTAATATTTTTAATGTTATGAAAGATCTAAATAAGTTAAAGAAACTATTAAGAATTTAAAGAACCATAAACCAAGCACCACAGCCACCAGACGGGACTTTACTTGACATGACTTTTGACTCGACTCTACTATGAGAATATGCGCCACAGCGAACAGACTTGAGTTGACTGTGTGGTCTAAAACATCTCAGTTTATTCTGCATCTCTCAGCATAAATATGAATTCCGGAAAACATTTATTGGATTTAAGCTCTATTATTATTATTATTATTATTATTAGCACCGCGTCTTACTACCCGTTCGGGTTATACGCACTTACGCTAATGTGTAATGGTAGGGTGATTGTGAGATGAAATAAAGGACCTACAGTTTAACGTGGAATCCGAACCACGGTGGAGGCCTGGCATTCCCCACATTCACAAGATGTTTTGTCAGAGTTGAAGGAAGGGTTTGGTAATCAGATAAATCTGTGCCGGGACCGAGGATTGAACCCCGGCCGCCAGCATAGAAGTCTGACACCTTACCCCTAGACCGCCAGGTCACCTTTTAAGCTCTAAATCTGATTCAGATGAAGAATTTTTGGATTGCTGTGAGTTAGTGTTAATTAATAAGAAGAGATGATATTAATGATATTATAATGGTCTATAAAATCAGCTGTTATTATTCGAGAACTTGTTTTTAAGAAGAATATATAGACACTTTAAATTTATGCTTAGATAAAATTTTACAGATGAAAATTGTAGAAGTACAGTATGTAAACAACTGCTTACATACTGGGGATGGTGTTGTTAAGAGTAATGGGGGAACAGACTCAAGTTAGTTTTCCAATTCCCAGTCCAGTCCAGTCCAGTCCAGTCCAGTCCAGTCTGGTCGCAGTGATACCTAGACAATAAATAAACATTGTATGGAAAATCACACTGGACTCCAGTCATGTCAAGTAATGTCCAGTCTGGTGGCTGTGGCGCCGCACCTTGGAATGGCATTATTGATGACATTTACTATTGTCACACTTTACACTTAGTTTAGCATGAAAGGTAGAAAACATTCTTAACTTTAATGATTACTCTTTAGCCATATCTTATAACCTAAACTACACCGGAATCAAGCTAGTTAAACTAATCATATAAATATTTTTCTTGACAATTTTTTAAAATATCTTCAATGATGTTAAAACGCGCTAATACTGGTATACACATTAAACACAAAGTTGTATATCTAACATACGGTTGTACTTCTCCTATTTTACAGCCACAGGATAGATCTTGCCTGGAGAGTTGTGCAGAAGAGTTAGAACATCATAACACTTCGGTAATACAGCTTATCAGTTTTGTGGACTTTTCTATTTCAATTTTCATGCTTGCTAAATCTTATTTTTATCATTTTTTAATATCTGGTTTCACTCTTTCATTCACATACTATCATTTTGCAACAAGATGTTTGGCAACTAATCTAAATTTTACCAAGCCTTCTTCTGTACTATTATTCAATTTTTCTTATATTGAAATACATGGAGGTCAGATTTTTAAATGTAATTTTGTAAGTCAAGTAAATTTTGTATTGTTATTTATTGATTTAATGATTGTTTTACCACCTTTCAACTACATTCATATTTGACAGTAAAATAATTATTCATTTTAATTAATGACCCTCTTTATAATTCCATTCTAATTTTTTGAATTCTTTTTCCTTAAGTTTAATAGTTCCATATGTTTTATCTCAAAAATATGGCATAAAGTACAATCTAAAAGGTTACTTCCTTACAATATCACCACTATGCCTCTAAACTAAGGCATCAATATAACTTGTCTGGTTTGTTGATGATGGATAGGTCAAGGTTCGAATCACAGCCAGTTGTACTGACCTGTTATATCCATATTAAGTGTAAGTATTTGTAGTGACTTAAAACATATTTTTGACATTTATTATGGGCTGTAAAAATTTTTCCGTACTATGAATTGATGGGGACTTTTGATATATTATTTATAACTACTAAATGAAAATACATACCAAAATTCAGCCAGCTCGTAATTAATTCGTAAAGAAACCACTAAAGTCACTGGACTAGTTTCCAATTATAGACATGCTTTATTATGTTCGGCGCTTGTCTCACTCTTATAATGATTTTCAAGATGTTATCTCCACACTATTGAGTAAGAGAGAGAAACTTTTGGGTATTTCTCTCTCTTACACACTTTTAATAATTGTTATCTAATTTTGAATTAATATGAGGTATATCAATGTATTTTTAGTTAAATGAAATAAATGTGTTAGTAAAAGGTTTGAACATCATTAGTAAGTTTGAAACTCATGAATTATATCTTTAAATAAGTTGATGTAGGCTAATATAATAAAACTTCCTTTAGGATAGTATTGGGAACATTCACTGGCGGCAGCTGAGTTACATAATGTCTTTGGCCGCATTTTATGTTGATAATTCATTCTATTTACAGTATTTGTGCACTCAGCTTTTTAAATTTGTTGGAGATTTTTATAAACAGTATCGATACTGAATATTTTTTACTAGTTTCAATGACTTCTAAGTGCAGTAGTGATAAAGAGGACTCGTAAACTTCCTACTTTAAATACAAGCTAGACATTATTAAACTAAGTGAACAAGATAGGCCTTTGGCTGAGATAGGCCGTAAACTAGGTTTGGCTCACACAATCGTTAGTATTGTGAATGCTAAGATAAAAGTGTTGAAAGAAAGTGAACACTAAAGTTATAAGAAAATGTGATAACTTTATTGCTGAAATGGAAAAACCTATACTGATGTGGATTGTGATCTACATATTACTTTTGTATTTTTTTAGACCTACTATATCACATTTTTAATAGTATAAACATATTATTATATGTATTTCAAGTTAAAAAAAAAAAGTTATGTCTTGGTTTACAGCAGGGTCTTGGAACCTAGCCCGCCATATGAGCGGGGCCCTACTGTACTTCCAAATATGTTAAATAATAATAATAATAATATTTAGCACCACGTCTTACTACCCGTTCGGGTTATACGCTCAAATATGTTAAAGAAATTTAGTTTATACATTAGCTTTAGTATCAAATGTATGTATTCTATATAGTTGCATAATGTTGTTTTATCCCTCAATTTGAGTGTTAACTAACACATTGAGGTTGTAATTTTTTCACATGTTATTGTACACAAAGGCAAGAATTAAATTGCTACAGAAATAAGATATTTTTGAAAAGTTTTAAAACACATGTTTTCATATGTTTATCATTAATACAATAAAATCTTTTCTACTAACTTAATAAGCTACGTTTTTAAATGTCAAATACTGCCACTAAACCACTTCAAGGACACAATTCTATAAAACATTAATTACACTAGTTCAAATAATTACAATTCACACGTTATAAGTGTATGAGGCTGAAATTACGTCTATTTAGACATGCAGATAAAGTGAATACAATGAACTATTAGTATGAGTTTCATTTGTAAATACAACATGGACTAGCAGAACATAATATGCCAGGTCGAGGCAGGGTCAGACTACCCACATTATTAACACACTTAAGTAAAGGCCATGCTGTAAAGGACTTTATCAATGGCATTGCTATCTTTTCCAAGGAGCAAAAGTTGTTTCTCTGAGCTTTTTTCCTCCCTTCCCAAAGTCACTGGAGTCTTTGAAAGATTATACTTTACTAGTTTTGTGCTTCAATAAAAAGATATGCTTTATTTTGCCTAGCTGACTTAAACAACCCGATATTTGAAAACACCCATCGTTAGTGCTGGTTAGTGTTCAATTTTTAGAGTAAGTATAACAAATTGAAGGAACTTATTAACTAGTGCTTATGGGCTGCTGATTTTATATCAAGTTACCCACCCTATATAAGAGATAACATGTCCATCAATTTTTTTTGAAGAAAATGCCTCTCTTTTGTGCTGCACTAGTTGTGCTGGTCATTGCTAGATACACTGAAACATAATATCACAAATTTATATTTTAGTTGAAATCTTCCAATTTTTTGGGACAACCATTTTATTATATTCATCAAAGCCCCAATTTTCTTGCTAATAGACATATCGGGTGACCTGGCGGTCTAGGGGTAATGTGTCAGACTTCTGTGCTAGGGGTCCGGAGTTCAATCCTTAGTCCCGACAGAGATTTATCTGATTGCCAAACCCTTCCTTCACCTCTGACAAGACGTGTATTAATCACAAATTGTGAATGTGTGGAATGCCAGGCCTTCACCGTGAATTTGGATTCCACTTTAAACTATAGGTCCTCCATTTTATCTCATAATCATCCTACCATTACACATTAGGGTAATTGCATGTAACCCGAATAGGTAGTAAGACGCGGTGCTAATAATATTAATAGATGTATCTGACAGCTTCATAAATTACGTAAGTAAATGTGATCTTCAGTTGTCACTTTAGATATACATTATCCTTACATATAAAATAACAATAATAAAGTAAAACATCAATGTTGACTGAGCTAAAGTGTTGGACTCTCTGTCCCCCTGATCTTCTCAAGTCTTCTTAAGCACATTTCAAAGCTCTCCAAGTATTTATATTCCATCTTCTTGAGATTCCAAGTTTCTGCTCCAAATGAAACTTTTCATCCATATCTTCCTCAGTTCCAAACTCAATTAGTGGTCAGCAGTAACCTCTTGTTAAAAGCTTCCTTGGCCATGGTGATCCGGGAACTAATTCATTGCTGCTTGTAGGCATCCTCTATCAGACTCTCCAGGTACTTGAACTGCTGCTTGTTTTAGATTTTGATTTTCAGCGGCTCTTCATTTTTTGAAATCCCCAAAACTTTTGACCTTTCATTGTTGATTTCCATGCCATATCTCCTTCTTATCTTCGCCAGCAGGTCGAACAGACAGGGTGACAAACAACATCCCTGCCTCACTCTTCTTCCTATCTCTATGCTTTTAGTATCTCCATCATTCAGCCTCACCTTCATTCACTGTCCCATATGCATCAGCCTTCTCTGCCTTCAGTTGATGCTGATCTTCTTGAGTATTTCCATTAGTTTCTTTCACTTTATTCTATCAGACTCCTTTTACCATTCAATGAAACCATGTAGAAGTCTTCCCTGACTTTCAGCACACACTCTGAAATTAATCTCAATATCTCGATGGCATCTCTGTTTTTTCCCCCCCTTTTCTCAATCCAAATTGGTCTCCTTCCATCACACTTTCTATTTCCTGTTCATCACCTCTTGAGAATTCGTGCCATGATCTTCCCCACATGAGAGATGAGGCTGATGGTCCTGTGGTCACTGCAATTCTTGCCTTGTTTCTTCTTCTTTAGAGCCACTATGGTTAAGCCTAGAAATTCTTTTGGCCATTCTCCTGTTCTATTGATCTTATTTATAAGGTTTGTTATAGCTATTAAATTGTTGTTTCCCAGTTTTTTCATCAAGTCAACTAATATGTTGTCATTTCTAGTAGCTTTCCTTCTTCACATGTCATTTATGGCACTTTCCACTTCACTCTTGGAAATGCTGTGTCCTTTTTCATCTTGCCTAGATTTTTTTATTTTCTTAAAATATTAAAGTTATCCACTTCTGTGCATGTATGTGCACACGTTCAAGCAGCACTGTTTTAGCAAAATATTTCTATAATTTCTGAACTTTGAACTATCACAGTATCGTTTGGTGTACTGGTTGACCTTTATGGTCTTGATGTAAAGTGCTCCGATGTTCATGGGCTCAAACCCAATCGAGGTCGACAGATTTTTCTTGGGCGATGAAAATCTATAGCACAGCTTACTTCAGAGGGGAATTAAAGATGTTGGTCTACTGTCGATTGTGGCATGCAAAAAAACCTATACGGTATGTGAAATATTTTTCCTGGCAAAATTGTTATGCACTTTCAATCTCGTTCATAGAAATTCTTGTATGCTGAAATAATCAGTCAGTTCAGAAAGTGCACGTTAAATATTTCAAATAAATAAATATAGAGGTGTACCAACTTTTTTTTAAGATAATAAGTATTTACTATAATTTATTTTAAGCTATGTTATTTATATTCACAATATACTTTGTTTAAGGTACAACCATTGTCGATTCTATCTAAACCGGTTCCTGGTGGCCTACGGAGATCCCAAGCGCTCTATGATTGTGAGGCAGATAATGAGGATGAGCTATCATTCAGAGAAGGGGAAGTTATCATCGTGACAAATGAACAGACAGACGATGAGAATTGGAAGTATGGTTATGTAGAAAAGGATCCAGCCAGGCATGGCATGTTTCCTGTCAGTTTTGTTCACATGCTATCTGATTGACTTGACTGTTTTAAATGCATAGATTGTATATTTGTTCATGCCGATTTCATTAATAAATTTGTGATATACATCAGTGAATACAGTTACCATAGTGCTTATTTTATAGTTATTTTTTTAACTTAATGTTTAACTAGTTTCAAACACCAATAAAATTGTTATCTTGTTTTATTTATTATTATTATTATTTTATATTTATTGTGATAACTTGTAACGATTAAATGTCACAAATGTGTAAACAAATGTAGGTACTACTATTCTTGTAAATGCACTGTTTTACACTGGAACAGGATTCTGGAAGTCCACTAAATAATCAATTAACAAACATGAACAACAAAAGCGTCGGCCATTGTCTTCCTGACTCCCATCCCATACTGCCAACCTCTCAAACATTATCATACAATGCACTCTCCTCTTACAAAATAATAAGAAACCTAATGTTCCATGTGGTTGGCCTAATGGATTATCATTAAAGATTCATTCTTTCTGGAGCTTTTGTTCTCCTAGATGAACGACGCAGGACGTGAGGTGATCTCTCCGGGATTTCTACTGCAGTAGGCTGAATTGGAGCTGATACAGGCCTTTCTAAAAGAGTCGAATCATCCTCCGCACCAAGGTTTCTTCCCATCTGAGGTGATGGTGACCTCTGAATTTTTTGAGGATCAGATGGCAGAACCGACAGTCATCCTGAGATGACTGGCGCGTCCGTGGGCTGCGGTTCTGTGTTTGGCCCTTCACATGTTAGTTTTGATCTGCATGGAAAAGCCGCTCTTTTCTTGTTTCACTACAGTAATCTAAGTATGTCAATTTACTGCATCTTTTAAGAACGACATCAGTTCCTCATCTAAACTCATTATATCTTGGCATTTTATTTTGACTGTTTCTTGTAGGAAGAACTCCAGAGGTTGTTTTTGATGAGTAGTTGAGTCACGTAGTTTACTAAAGCTTGGTTTTAGCATGTGCAATCTGGTTTTTGGTGCGAATGACAATACTAGTCCAGCAGGAGTCTTCCCAGTCACTATATTTGGAGTATTTATACAGTGAAACAACAAGTTCACTAACAGTAGATCAAGCGGAACGTTGGGTGCTTGGTATACCATCTTCTTCAATTTTCCTACTACAATTTGAACCGCTTTTTCTGCAGTACCATTTGATGGTGAATGATATGGCAGCGACTTTATTACCTTGATTCCATTTCTAAGGCAAAACTCAACAAATTCCTCTGAATTAAAAGGTGAACCATTATCAGACACAATCGCATCTGGCATGCCTAATGTTGCAAAGCACTCACAGTTTCTTGTGCTGTAGCTCTTTTAACAATCCATGCTTCAAACCAAAACAAATAGCAATCAACTAGCACCAAGATCATTTGATTTTTATCGTTCACGTAATCTATATGCACCTTTTCAAATGTTTTATTTGTGATAGGCCATGGTGTCAAATACTTGTATTGTCCTAAGTTTTCAGTAAACTGACACGTTTCACAGCCTTTTACGGTATCTTTAATGGAGGCGTGTATGCTAGGTCACCAGCATATTGATCTAGCTAACAATTTCATTTTCACAATGCCGGGATGATGATCATGCAATTCTTTAAGAACATCAGTTCTTAAACTCTTAGGAATAGTTACACGAGCACCCCATACAAGCACACCTTCAACTGTGGAAATTTTTTCTGGTCTCCTAAAATAAGGTACAAGTTCAGGACCCACTTAATTTGGCCATCCCCTATTTGCCACCTCTCGTACAGCCATTGGAATGATATCTTTTGCTGTTTCCTTTACTACTTTTCCCACTAATATTGGAGGGGAAATAGCACAGATCTCTCCATCTAGAAAAGCTTCATCAAGGAGTAATCTTGATAGCATATCCGCATTTTTGACATTGTTTCGATATTTCACTTTAGAGTTGTAAGCTGATAGTATCAACGCCCATCTTTGCAATCTAGCGGCTGCTAGTGTTGGAATATTTATTTTTTCACCAAAAATNCACCAAACATTCTCTTTATTACTTGCGCATCCGTGATTATTTCAAACTGTTACCCATAAAGAAACTTGCGGAACTTCTGTACTCCAAATATCACTGCCTATCCTTCTCGTTCATATTGAGAATAATTCTTCTGTGCTGATGTTGAAGTAGCACTTGCAAATGCTATCGGTTGTTCATCATTATCAATAACATGACACAATACCGCACCAACACCATATGGTGATGCGTCTGTTACGAGCCGTAAAGGTAAGCCCGGATTGTAATGAACTAACAAGTTATGGTTGATTATCATTTCTTTGCTTTTCTCAAAAGCTTCTTCACATCTCTTTGTCATTTCAAATTTCACATTCTTAGACAGCAAATTGTTCAATGGCTGTAGGAGAGTTGATGACATTGGAATAAATTTAGCATAAAAGTTGAGTAATAACAAGTAGGATTTGAGTTGTGTGACATCCTTGGGAGCTGGACATTTTCCAATTGCCTCTATTTTCTCTTTTGTAGCTTTTATTCCTTCAGAACAAAGCGTAAACCCAAGATACTCTACTTCAGTCTTAAAGAACTCAGATTTATTCCAATTTATCTTAATATGATGATCATTAAGACGATTCATGACAATTTGTAGTTTGGTTATACATTGTTGTTCTGTTTCACCGCTGATGAGAACATCTTCGATATAACACACCACGTCATCAATTCCTTGCAATATTCTGTCCATCACACTGAAAAACACTTGGACCACTTGCTATTCCATACAGCATTCGATGACACTTGAATAAACCAAATTTAGTATTTATAACCATCACTTCTTCTGATTCTGGGCTCATTTCTAATTGTAGGTATAATTCTTTTAAGTCTATGACACAAAACACTTTTCCTGTGAGTTTGGCAAATATGTCTTGAATCTTAGGTAATGGGTACTGGTCAATCTTTAAAGCTGGATTCACAGTTGTCTTGAAATCGGCACACAATCGTATGGATCCTCCCTTCTTTGGTACAACAACTAAAGGGGTTGCCCATTGTTAATTATGGATATGTGTGATGATTCCTTTCTCTTGCCATTTTTGGAGTTCTTCTTTTACTTTTTCCTTTAATGTATAAGGAACATCATATGCTTTTTTTAAATACAGGTATTGCATCTTCTTTTAGAATTAAATTTGCTTGAAATCCACAAATTTTGTCACCTTTTTGGTTAAAACAATGTGGATATTTACTTGAGAATTGTTCTTCCAAGCTTGCCAATTCAACCGATTTCAGTTCAAGCACTTTCTTCCAATTTGGTTCAAGCTTATCAAGCCACTGTCTTCCCAATAAAGGCACTGTTCTTGATTTGCATACTACCATTGTAATTATTATGTTTCACGCACACTTCAATTATTCCATTTATTTCCAGCACATCTCCGCTAACAATTTTGAGAACTAAGTTAGTTGATTGCAATGGAACATGCTGGAAATGTTTCTTGTAGATTCCTTTACTGATAATGAATACTACACCACCAGTGTCAACTTCCATATTCAACGGTACCTCTTCTACTAACAATTGTACCATATGTCTGCCTTTTGACTGTATTTCGGCTATGTTGTTAATATTCAGGTTCCCCACCATATCTTCTGAATCACTAGGTTCAGTCTCAGTTTCTGAAGGAACTTCATTTGATGCTTGAACAACTTGTCTCACGTTAAATGTTTTTTTATCTTTGTTCCTAGATCGGCAGACCTTACTACTATGTCCTTTCTTATTGCATGTGTAACATCGCCACTTCCTAGCTGGGCATTCATTATAGCGATGAGCTGTCCCACAATTTTTGCACAAAGAACTGACATTTTCACAACGTTTTTCTCTATGACTAAACACTTTTTGTTATACCGCGTTAACAGGCATTACCGGACGCAGAATTTTTGTTTGATTATCAGCTAATTCCATGCTGCTTGCTTAAAGTCCAGTGCGTCCTCAGACAAAAGTTGCTTTTGAATATGTACAGATTTCAACCCACACACAAACCGATCACGTAATGCATTGTCCAGAAATTGTCCTTAATCACATGTGTTTGATAGCATTTTTAATTCTACCACATAGCACTGATAGATTCATTTTCCTTTTGATCCCGTTTATTAAATATAAATCGTTCCACAATAACATTATACTTTGGTCCATAATGTGTTTGCAAAGCCGCCACTAACTGATCGTAATTTTTGGTAGTCAGAAGTTCTGGAGCCAGTATGTTTTTCAAAATGCCGTATGCATGAGGTCCAATCATGGTTATAAACATGGGCACTTTCATATTGTCTTCAACAACATTCACAATGAAAAACTGCTGAAGGCGTTACATATATGCTTCAAACTGTTCTATTTCGGGATTATATTCATTCATTTTATCGATTAAGGCCATTTTAGGTGGTTTAATTTACTTCAGTCCCAATACCAAATTGTCACATTATCGTAGCACGGATAATAGTTATAATACTGCACACAGCTGGTCTTTGTCACCGACTTTTCCACAGACACTTGTACGACTGACGCTAATGCTACCACTTGTTGAAACGGGGCACACAGCCATTACGATTTCACGCAAAAAGAACAAACAGATTGTTTCCTCGTTTTTTTTTCACGAATTAATGTTCTTTATTTTGATTATCTATATTAAGAAACATCCTCGTCGCCAATTTATGCACTGTTTTACACTGGAACAGGGTTTTGGAAGTCCACTAAATAATATTAACAAACATTTACAACAAAAGCGTCGGCCATTGTCTTCCTGATTCCCATCCCATACTGCCTACCTCTCAAACATTATCATACAATGCAGTAAACTATTTTTCAAGGCTTTGATTTACAACCTATTTTATCCTTATTGCTTGAAAAATTTGTAATAATTTGCAATGTTTCATTTTTTGTTTGTTGGAAGTAAAAACTACATTTTCTACATAAACAAATCTCTATATATTTTTTATATATTGGTTTATATCACTTGTATTACAAATTATAAATATGTTATGTATTTCTTGTTTTTTTGTTTTTTTTAAGATCAATAAAATTGTAGTTCTAAACTATATTTTATAAGAGAATTGGTTTTCAACATTTTTAAAGTTTAATATAATGCCATTAAAATTTTTCTTGAAAATCAGTGATCACCATTTTGCTCTTTGTTCAAATTAAACTATTTATTTTGATTATATTTTATAATGTTATACATTTCTTAATTGTTTTTTGTTTTTTAATTGTTTAAGAAATATTTTTATATACAATTAATAAATAAGCATTCATAATGATCATTTTCATAACTTTGTATAAGTTGAAAGTTCTGCAACCAATAAAGATAAAAATTCAGAATTATATAAAAATCAAAATAAGTTTAGCTGTCACACCAAATGAAAATATACTCTACCAAATACTATTTAAATGTTTTACTTTATTTGAATTCTTACTTGACCAAAACATACACAAAAAAAGCATTATCCTTTTTATCCAATAACAATCTGTCTTGGCTATATAGTTAAATTCTATTCCATTTCATCCATACTCTGACATTGAAATTTTTATGTTATTTTCTGTAATCTCATATTGTAACTGGATACATTAATTCCATACATACTTTCTAAAAATATATAAAGAAGTCAATATTATAGTTAAACTAACATCAACAGTATTTTCACTTAAAACCAAGACAGTTTTAATTGGTTTCAAATGATTATTTTTTTATTGTTATTGTCACCTCCCCTCTTTTTACCTTGTGAACATGGGCCTTTGAGACTGTCAGGATGTGCTATGGCCGAGGATAAGGGGGAGGTGATGAGGTATATTCGTGTGGGTTCGTGATTGATGTTAAATGTGGGTTTTAAATAAATTTATTAGTATTACTATGTTTATTACAAATGTGATTTTAGTAGCGATATTAGAATGAAAGAACTAAAAGAATTACTTGGAAGCTTGTGATAAAATGAGGTGTTGCTAGGAATTTTCTATGGCCTGTCTGACTCCTAGGTGATCCCTATACGGTTCCCGAAACCCGGTACCCTGCGCTCGAGCGGAAGCCCTCAAGACAAGTATTAATGACCTGGCGTCCTTGCCCACATAGTCCCAAAACTGGCAGAGTGAACCCTAGACTTTGGTGTTTATTTGTCAGCTATGAGGGTTTAATCCCCTACATTCTATCCTGGCCCCTGGCCGGGTTTCTGACAAAGGGATGCTGACAACACTTTAGTGGTGAGCTCTTCTAGTTATTTGTTTATAGGATAATCAAAACAACCTGCAATGCTCGTTTTGTCATTTGCAACTCATAATATACAATATTACACAAACTTTCCTTCCAATTTAGGCCGTGCAGTTATATTATTAAGATTTATAATTACTATTTTTTTTAAAATCGTTTTACAATTTCCGCGCATCATCACAGACTTTAACTTAAAAATATGAGAAGAACTACCTTGAGCTCAGGACAGTTGCTGGATAGCTCAGTGGTTAGAGCATTGGCGTACTAAGCCAAAGGTCCCTGGTTTGATTCCCGGGTCTAGGTGTAATTTTTCAATTTAAATACTATGATATTTAGTTAGAAGTGGCTATAACTGTAATTATCAAATATAATAGCTTTTTCTATTTAATCCATCATGAAATTTGCATTTTCACAATTTTCATTGCACATTTGGCTGCATAAGAGTCCTTTTATGCATGAGTTTTGTGTCACATGACAGCAAAAGCCGTTTTGTTTTGTAGGTTCATTTTATGCACGTGGCATTTGCCTTCCATAAAAAAAATAGTAGTTGGGTAGGATAAATTGTACCAATTTTGCATATCATCACATTACGTTGATAAGGCAGAAAAGAAAATGAGATGTTCATCCCATCAACTTTGCAAGAGTTGAAGATAGGGCATTTCATATCCTCTAAAAAAACTTAAGAGATGACAGGAAAACTTTGTTTAGAATTATTTTTGCAAGGTAAAATACATTAAACACTTCTTTCTATCCATTGACTTTCTTTATATGTCTGGTTTTGTGCTCCTCTACTGATGAATTCCAAATCGATTAATTTTCCTCAACATATATAAAAATGTTCAGAATTCAAATCATCCGTTTTTTTTATAAAAATGAGAAAAAATAATTATTCAAATGACACAATAATCCCACTTGTAAACCTCCATGCAACTGGACCAATCTATCTTGTCTACTAGGCAGTGTTAGCAGCACTAATATCTAGAACATGGATGGAAGACAAGCAATACGTTACATAATTGGTCTCATAAGATACCATGTACCTAGAATATGTTGCGTCACTTTTGCCACTGGCGTTCTCTAGGACATGGGGGAATGTTTTACAAAACGCGACGGTAAGTTTTTCAGACAGCAGAGCATAAAAGGACTATCTTGTTCCCAGTGACTTACAAAAACGTGATGGTTTTTGCCGCCATGTTTTTTGCGACACAAAATGCCTGCATAAAAGGGCTCTAAAGTACTATAGAGTCAAGTGTGGCTGCGTTATTTGATAGTTCCTGATCTTAATTAACCACATACATCTAACTGGCTATTTATGCATGTCCTTCATAGAATCTGCTATAAATATGAGTGAAGAATGACCCTAAGCATGGGACAATTCCTGGATAGCTCAGTGGTTAGAGCATTTGCATACAAAGCCATAGGTCTTGGGTTTGATTCCTGTGACCGTGTGTCAGATTTAAATATAAAGAATATCCTATTATTGTGTATTATTTGTTCACTGTTTGTATTATTTCACTTCCTTCTTTCTTTACCATTTTCCTTTTTCTCCCCTTTTGTTTTTTTGGTTTTCTCTTTTAGGAAGTTGCGTTGCGCATTTCACACTCCTCCCTGATGAGTTCCGATAGAATGAAATAGTCTCTTAGGCTTTTCCATGTTTCTTGATCCATGTATTTGTGACCACCAGTCTATTCCACTGACAAAAATTAGCAAGCATGTCGCCTCTTTCCTACTTCATGCTGGCCCACTATATATATTACACTCAATTTCTTTTCTACAACACTTCACCCAGTATTGTGGGTTGCATTTTTCCTCTTCTTGTCAATTAATCTCTTCTATTTAACTGTATATTAGTTACAGCCACCACTTTATCATCATGGTCCAAGTTTTGTATTTAAACTTGCACTATCAAAATAGCCACTGTATTTGCACTTAATGTCATTTGATAATAAAAAATTTACTAACAAGTGTTTAGTTAAAATCTACAGGGATTCAATGATTTCATATCATTACAGTTCATGAGCTATAAGGGGTGAAACTTGCTATTTTATGCTTTTCATGTACCATTGTAAAGGTAAATTACTAATGTATGGGATAAAAATTTAAGATAACTATATATTTATATGAGGTGTAGACAATGAAATATTTATAATATGTCAAATAAAAATAATTTTTAATGGATAAATAGTAAAAAAGTGATAAAATTACATAATTTTTAATCACATATAAATAATGTTATTTTTATGCCATGATAATTTGAGTATCTTATTTTGTAGTACTTGGTGTAGTTATTTAGAATTTTTTTTTATAACTTAACTCCAATTGTTAATTGTATTTATTATTATAAATATAGATTTGAAATGTCCTTGTTATGACATTTCTTGTATTGACTGTACCAATTGTAGGGATAACACCGATTAGCAGAACATAATATGCCAGGTCAACCTGACACCGGCTTCCTTAACTGTCCGGTGTTGCTGGAATGGGCAGATATTGCTACTTGCCATCCTTTACAAGATATGCCCTCTACCCCCATTTATAGTAAATTCCCTGCCAAGAGCTTAGACTCAAATCTTAGTAAATCAGATTATCTAATGACCTTAACTGTGTAAATTAATCTGTCACAACATGCTTGAACTCTAAATACCATTTGCTTTATTTCTTTTCGCAACACCTTTCCCACTAGTTTATCCTCTTGAATAGTACATTTAGTATTCCTCAGTATCTAGATCCCCTTGGTCACTCCAATGCACTTCAGTCACACCCATAATACACATTTTATGTCTCTCCATTTTAATCTTCGAATTTTCCACTTTACCTCGTCATTTAAGTGTCCTGACTCTCCAAGTGCCATTGATAAAGTTGAGACAATTCCTTCTTATAGATCGAAATGAGGGACTAGTTTAACTCTGGATTAATTTGTCTCGGGAAATAACATCATGAATAATTTACCTTTATGGGCATAGACTATCCTGGACCCCTGTAAATAGAGCTCAATTATTTAAATTTAATTTGATATCTTAACTCAGTCGGTAGTGTCTGTGTATTAAACTAAGGATCCCGGGTTCGATTCCTGCCATGGCCGAAAAATGTATCATTGGTGAAATGTGGGTTTACCCTTTCACAATGATGAATTAACAGCCAGAGAGTGGATGCTGTGCCTGTCCTAGTCTTATATAAGATTATAATGCATATGAAACTACAACAGGCCTAGCAATCTGGTAGTCAAAACTATATGGGGTGAATAAAAAAATTGATCACAGGCTGGAAACAGTAATAGATGTAAAAAGTAATTTAGATTTCATATTTATCTCTAAACATGAAGAAAATTGACTTTAATGGGGATTGTCTAACCATAAGGGACAAAATCCCAACCTACAAAAAAAAACTACAATGTGTAAATTAATTCTTATCATATCCTATTGGAATTGGGACATTTTTTTAACATAGGTTTTATTTTACATTATATTTAAAAAAACTAATTGCATTTGTTAGGCTTTTCTGTGTAGTCTACTTATTTGAACTCTCATACAAATGACAAATATAGTTCAATGCTCTACAAATATCTGAATTAGCTGCAAGCAAAACATAATTTTTTAATTCAAGACATGCCTAGCAGTGAAACTATGTCATTAATTAAAAAGGTATAGTAGGCCCTAATGACATCACTGTGTCTATAGACCTCTAAACTCTAATAATAATAATAATAATAATAATAATATGATAAACAATTATGATCAAGGCTGCCTAGACATTTTAAATGGCATAGAACAGTGTTTCCCAAACTTTTTGAATTACAGAGCACTGTTCAGGAAAGACATTTTTTTTTACCTAACTGCATTTTTAAAGTTGTTGGTTAATATTTTATCATATAGAAAAAGCACAATTTTTTTAAAGTTCTAAATAGCTTAATTTTGAGCTAAGATTAATTTTTCCCATTGAAAATTGGAACTTTAAATATAATTTTATTCATTTCCTCAAAACATCAATTTTGCACATACTGTAGGTGTCTTTGACTTTGACATCAGGGCCACAATAATTTCACCTAGACATGGGCATTAAACCGAATGACAGCACTATTCATGATGGAACCGAATTTTTAATCATTTGGGCATGTAAAACATGAAGTTTTTTTTCCTTCAAAATGTTATTTTCTCCACTAAGTTCAAGGAAATAAAGAACTTAATACATAAACGAAATAAAGGGCAACACATTTAATAATGAATTCAAAGAAGGTATTGTAAATCCACAATATATTACCCACATATATATGGTATTTAAAACCATTTTCCCAGCTGCAAAAAAAAATGTCACTTAAATTCTAATGAGAGGATTGAGACTATTTTGATTTACACAATGTGGTTAAAGCTGGTTGAATTTAGCAGCCACATAAGCAGAAATTCCTGATTCACATATGCAAAGGGTAGAAGGATGGTTTTTGCTTTATATGTTAAAACTTCAAAATCATCTCTTAGCTGACACCAAAATTCTGATAGTGACTTCTTAGATGCAACATTTTCTTTTATTGCAGAATCTGATGTCAAATCACTCAAGCACTCAAACTGCTGTGATTTCAAACAGGATGGTTTTTCCAGCAAAGCAAACCAAAAGTTATATTTTAATTTATCATGGAGTTCTTCCAGAAAATAATAGTTTAAATCATCAAGTGAACTTAGCAGGTGAACATGAAACTTATTTAAGATATCTCTGAGTATGTTGGAATATAGTTCTTCTCTTAATTCTTTTATCATTGGGAAGCTGTCTAGATTTCGATTTTTCATTGATTCCGCCCAAAACAGGATTTTCTTTATAAACACTTGTACATCACTGGCATCAAAAACGGTTACTGCTTTTCCTTGAAATGAGAAACTCAAGTATTTTAAAGTCTGCTAAATCCATATGCCAATTTCATAAGTCAACGTTCATCACACAACCAGTCTTCCAAAAAGAAATAATCAATCATGAAGGTTCTGACTTCAGCCCCCATTTGGAGTTAAAGATGTAAAGACGTATGTAGACTCCCCATGTCATCATACAACATTTTGAATCATCTTATATTCTTAGGTCATGATTTAATCATCATCATCAACAACATGTTTCCAGCCTGTGATCGGGTCAGTTTAGTAAAATGCCTCTATCTTCCTCTATCCTTCCACCACTCTTCCTCCTTTAATTTCTTCCCATCTTCTCCAATCACTTGAACACTTTCTATTATTTGCTTCTTCCATCTCTTTATTGGAATTCTCTCTTTTTCCGTCCTCATTAGATGCCCATAACCCGCCTCGATGGCGTAGTTGGCTAACGCGCTAGTCGTGTTAAGCTCGACTACTGAGGACGGGCAGATTGAGGTTCGAATCTTGGTCGGGTGAACTGGGGGTGGTTTTTCCTAAATGGTTTTCCACTCTCGCTCCACGCAAATGCGGGTTCACTTCCTCTAATTCATCCTTCCTAATTCCTAATCCATTATCGTAATTAGTACTTAAAAAGTGTATAACCCAAATGGGTAATAAGACGCGGTGCTAAATAATAAATAATAAAATACATGCCCATACCATCTCAGTCTTGCTTCCTCTACTACTTCATGTACACCATCTAACCCAACTCTTCTTGGGATAACTTCATTTCTAATCTTGTTTCTCCTCATGACAGTTAACATGCTTCTCATAAACTTCATTCCCATGGCCTCCACTTTCCTAGTCTCTTTTACATTCACTGTCCATTTTTCTGCTGCACATGTGACAATAGGTAAGAGTTACACCCTTTAATTTACTTCCTTACACTTCAAGGGGACATATTTTCTTCAAAGCAGGTCTCTTACACACCTATAGAACTTCTCTGCTGTCCTTTTCTCATTAAATCCTCTCTACTTTCACCTATCTCCTCAATAACACTTCCAAGATATTTTACGTTCTGTACTTTTCTCAGTTCCACTCCATCCAACCTTAGAGCTTTATTGGGCCTTATCCTCTTCTTTATCATTACCATTACTTCACACTTTTCCATTCTAAATTTCATTTCACACTCTTTTTACTTCATCATTCAATTCTTGTAGTTGTTCCTGTACTTCCTTTTCTTTCTCCCCCCATACAATCAAGTCATCAGCAAACATCATGGTTTTAATTTTTTCCTCCCAGAGTTTTCCTACCACCTTGTTCGTGACCTTTTCCATTACCATTACAAATATTAATGGTGAAAGGCCACTCACCTGCTTCACTCCATTTTATTTGGAACCACTGCGTCCTTCCACTCTTCATCTTATCACAACTCCTGTTATCCTCATATATGCTTTTCACTTTCATTACCACTCTTCTTTCCACTTCTTTCTCCTCCATCGCTTTCCAAACTTTATTTCCATTCACGCTATCATATGCCTTCTTTCAGTCAGCTGTCGTATGGCAAAGATTAAGTCTATTGTAGACTTCTGTTCCCTAAATCCATGCTGTTCCTCTCTTAATGTGCCTTTCATTTTATTTCTTATTCTTTTCTAGTATCTTCTCATATATTTTTGTGCAATGGCATATCATTGTTATCCCCCTATAATTTATACACCTCTTCCTGTCTCCTTTCTTGAAAATGGTTATTATAACGCTTATTTCAAGTCTTCCAAAGCCTTGTTCTGCTTCCAAACCACTCAGTGAACTGTATAACTATTGTATACTTAACATTGTATCTTAACCTGCTGCCCTTGTCATTTCCACAGTCAGTTCGTCCATATCCAGTGCTTTTCCTTATTTTATCCTCTTTTGTGTGTCCTCCACCTCATTCCATGTTGGACCTCTTTCATTCTCCTCTTCCTGTATTCAACATTCTTCATCCTTCATCTATCATTCTAACTTATTGTCTTTTCTCTCATCATGTTTCTTACTTGGCTATATAACACCCTCTTACTTACTTCCGTGTCCCATTCCAGCATTTCTGTCACATTTTTTCATCCAATTCTTCCAGGCTTTCCATACAACTTGATTCGCTATTTTCTTCGTCTCCCTATATTTTTTCTGTTTCCTCATTCTTATTCTTAAAACACCTTCTGAATGCTTTAGTCTTCTCTTCTACTGCTTCCTTCACCCTGTCGTTTCATCAGGGTATCTCCTTCCACTTCTTCTTACTTGTCCTCCCACATTCAACCTCTACACTTTATATCTCATCCTTGGGTTTTAAGCTTTTTGCCTTTCTTAGCTACAGCTCTCTTTACTCTTCATTTTTTAGCCTCCATACCTTTATTCTTTCATGCCTTACTACCTTTCTCTTACTTTCCCATACCTTTATGCCTGCCATCAATGCCCTTTGGTCACTATCTAAGGACACACTTGGTATTAACTTGATGTTTGAGGTCTGCCTTTTCATTTCTTTATCAATGTTAAAGTAGTCTACCACAGACCTTTGCTCCCCATCTCAATTGTATCTAGTGATCCTATGACTTTCTCTTTCCATCTTATAGCAGCTGTTTGCCACTTTCATTTTATTCCTTGCACATAACTCCAACAGCCATCTACCCTCGTTCCTATCTCCCCATACTTCCTCTCCCCCCATACTTCCTCTCTCCCTATCCTTCCTCTCCCCCCATACTTCCTCTCTCCCTATCCTTCCCTAACACCTCATCAAACCCTACTCTCTTTTTTTCCTACTTTTGCATTCAGATCGCCCATTACTAACTGGCACTCCTTTCCCATATGCCTTTCTAGGTCTTTCTAAAACTTGTATTTTTCTTCTGCTGGGCATCCCACTTGTATCACCTTCAATTATTTTACTGTCATTAATTGTTATCTTTATTATTATATCATTCATCCCTACTACCTCTGCTTGTAGCCCTTCTCTATCTACGAAGCCTACACCATTTGTTCTCCCTTCATTATTTCTCATCCATTGTAGAATAAAGCCATTCCTTATTTCTCTCATGTCACTCCCTCTCCACTTGGGTCTCACTCAGGCCCAGGACATTGAATCTCCTCAAATCCTTGACCAATCCAACGAAGCAAAATGCTCAAATATTAACAAAAGAAAGCATTAACACAATCAGAATGAGTCGTTTGAGTGCACCATCTGGGAACAGACAACTATAACTCAGCGCACGCAACTCACCTAGTTGTGGAAGTTATAATCTAACGGTCGTCCTCATGCCCTCATCATATAAACCTGATAGTATTTCCAAAATAAACAATAATAAATAAAAAGCACAAAAAAATATCCTAAGGGTACTCTTAAAAAGTGAACTCATCAAAAAAATGGCAAGAAATCGATTTAGGATGTTTATTGATAAGTAATATACATATATAGATAAACCATATATGATGGTATGAAGAAAAATTATGATGTATGTACAATTGGTATATTGATTTTATATAAAAAAAAATCCTATCACAGTTAATATATATCTCTCTTAACATTAGAAAGTTTGCTTAAAACCACTAAATAAATTTAATTCTTTCATTAGTTCTCACAACATCTATTGGCCAACATAACATACTAAAGCTCATAATAATAATAACAATGACTCAACTTACAAATAACTGATAATATTTCAAATAGTCATGTTGAAACTATTTTATATATATATATAAAATCTCAACCTGGTCAGATTTTAAATAAGACCTAAAGTAATCTAGGCTTTTACCATCAGTCATTGTCAAGAATAAAATAGCCTTAATTCGTTTTTCTTTTGAGTAGTCAACTTTAATAGAAAATAAACATTTAAGAAAGAACACAATTATTACAATAATGTTCATTATCATCAAAAGATTATATAGGTTAAAATAAAATGTCTTCCACCTAAAAATAATCTGTGAAACATAGTGAAAAAAAATTCTTTTTCTTGTTCAGGTTGTATGCAAAATAAATACAATCATTCTTTCAATTGTTTTTGGGTTCCTTTGATTCATATTAACTTGCACAAAAGTAGTCCAACAGTGTTGTCTTTCTCTTTTGAATTTGCTTTTGTCTTCTTGCTCTTGTTTCTTTCGTTCAGCCTCAATTCTCTTATCTTCTTTGAGCCTAGCCAAGTACAACATTTGGACCCCATGTCCTTTCTTGATGAAATTATTTGTGAATGATACTGTGTTGCACTGATAGTTGAAAAGTTTAAAACCATTTTTGATAGACTGCATGCCTCTGATGGATGCCTCAGAGAGACAGGTCTTGTTGTCAATAAGTTAGTTTGATATTTGTAAGAATCCTCACTCAACATCAGCATTTGCATGGGGTAACACAAGGAAAGCTTTAAAAGTCTTTTAATGTAGCCTATACCAGTTGGAAATATTTCATTATAACACAGCCTCAAAAAACAATTTTACAACCATTGAATTTCAAAGATACTGTACAATCTTTCGGGAATACAATTCGAATTTATTCAAACAGCCTGTCACATTATGATGTGAAATTTTATTTTGCTAACTTTCCACCAAAAAAGATGATCCACACTTCAACATCGACAAACCAAACAGTTTCTTTCTTCTGGAGGTCGAAAAGTAGGACAAAAATGAGCCCTGAATTTGGGGATAAAAAAATCTGATTGTTGGACCATTTTTATTTGCTGAAAACAGTCACTGGCGTGGTATACCTGGATATGCTGATCTTTTCCATGCCACATATAGCAATCGTGAAGCCAGCAATAGTTCTTTTAGCCCCACACCATTTAAAGCTATCCAACCATAATTTTTAATTAGGACAGTGCCCAGCCCCATTGGACCTATGATGTCCAAGAATGCTTGAATAATATATACTCCACCCTTTGATAGGTTATGATGGTCAAATTCCCTTGCCCCTGCGTTCACCTGACATATCCCCACTATTTCTATTTAGTGTACTCTACAAAAGTTAACAGCATAATCTTTGTCACAGTAGACATGTTGCAAAGCACATATGGTGGAAATTACTAGAGACTATACATTTTTCGCGCCACTAAAGGTGCGGTGGAGGAGCACTGAACTTAACAGAAACTTTGTGAGTTTTATTATCATTTTCATGTTTAATAATGATTCTGTAAATATTTCCCTTTAAACTGTGTTTCAAATATTGGCATCTTATGGTGGACACCCATGTATGTCTAGAGATAGACAAATTTTAATGATTACATAATTATAAAGATATATACAAATATTTAAAATTACCTTACATTTAAAATTGTCATACTTTATTTTTAAAACTAATAAAAACCAACTAAAACGAATCTGTAAAAGATGAAGCTGGCGAAAACCAAAGAATTTTTTTTTAAAAANGGGGGGGGGGGGCACAAGGAAAAAGATAAACTCATTGAAGATGTTATATCAATATAGTTTATTTCCCAAAATACAATACAAAACTATAGTATGAAATTATGAAAATATATAAAATTAATTTATTTAAAATGTGTTATAAAAATATATTTTATATTATTTGAGATTACGACAATAAAGTGAAAAAAGGTTAGCTTTATATCCCAAATCTTTAACCACACTAGATATTTCAAATTAAAATTGAACACACATTCATATAAGTATTTGAATATTTTATTTTACCAACTCAAATTGGCTTTTTATTTCTTTAAGTGCTTTATGCAACTTAAATCTGATTCATTAGGAATAGGTTTGCAGTCTACTCGACTTTCTTGGTATAAATACTTGCTTGAACAAAAAATATTTTAATTGTTAGTCCCACGAATTATATCATAATGTTAAATAAAATAATACTCTGATTTAACCATAAGGTCCTGAGAGTAATAAAATAAAAAAACAAGTATTACACTGAATCATTTTCATTATTGTACTAGACTTAGCTTTATGAAATAATATAGTCACTATAGCTTATGAGTAGGCCTACACACACATTTCGCGAGACTTGAATTTAGAAAACTTTTACTTAGCACATAAGCATAGCAAGTGAATTGAATATTAAAAAATATTTAGAGTTCACTGTAGCACTTTTCAATGCAATATACATACGTGAAATAAATCAAAACTGAATCTTTTCGTGAAATTACTACTTAGTCTTTCATATGACAATAAGTCGATTTTAATGAGATAACCTTTTTTTGCCCTAAAATTACCAAAAAGAAAATAGTACCACTGCACAGTTACAATTAACTTATTAAAAATGGTATCATTCATTAAGGTCATTGCTTAGTATTGTAATTATAGTATAGGCTTGTAACATACAAATCTTATTAAATAAAATATATTAATTTAAAATATATATTTTATAATTTTTTTTGTGATTAAAAGTATGATAAAACATAAAATGAGTAATTATATATTATTTACACACACACTGTTTTTTTCAAGGTTTTACTGCCACAGATAAGCCTGTGGTATTGAAAGATTGAGGAATATGTGTTTTGTGTTTGCATAAATAGTGGTTATTAGTTTTTTTAAACCAGTGAACCTACACAAAGATAAGCAATTTAATTCTCGAAAGGTCAATAATCTACTCCATAAAAGTACTAATATTAATGTTTTCGGTCAATTCTTTAACATATTTTAGCCGCAAGAATAACTGCCTTGACTATATAATAATATGAATCATATATAATAAAACTACTCCTTCATATTAAACTGACAAATATGTCAGAAGCAGAATAAAGTCTGCTATGGTATCTAAAAATATTAGCATCTTTGAAAATAGATGTGTTAGAAATATATATAAGAATGTTACCACAAGATCTACTTCTATTCAATAATTGACATAAGCCTTTACATTATTTTTAGAAAATTCATAGTTAAGTAATAACAATTTATAAAAAAATCCAGATATTTGGTTGAAGTTTAGGTGTCATTGCCATATTTACACAATATAATGTAATATTTATCTAAAATGTCAACATTAAGAAGTACCTGCTAAATTCTATACATAGCTATATTCTATAGCTATACTCCTGATTCAGTTAAAATTATGCTCATAACATTATAGCTTTAACATATTTTAAATAAAGCAACTCTTTCTTTTATACTATTGATGAATCAGTTATATCACCCGTCCTTTATATGAAACAGTTAACCATCCCTTGACTATCTTTATATATTCATTAATATGTATAATTAAAATTATGCACTTTTAACTTCCTGTTTATGACATAAAATAATCACTATTATAAAGTGAAGAAATGCGAGAAAATTAATATTTATTTTCTTGATTATTCAAGTTAACTCATGAGCATGAGATTTAAAATTAAAATTTATTTATTCTTAAGACGTCTGATTTGTAACACAACACAAAACAAAATTATTATTTCAGTGTGAACATGAACAATAATTAGTATACAATAAGTGAATTTTCAAATAAACTTGCAAGGTCTTCTTCGGACTGATCTCTTGGTGCCAACTTGGTGATCCGGTGCTAAAAGAACATTAAATAATATGTTACCATATTTAAAGGTCAGTTTACAACTTCAATTTTACATGGCACATTACAGGTATTTTCATTACTTATGTTGTATCATCTTTAAAATTCAATGATAGACTTTGTGTGAAGTGGGACATATACATCAATTACAAATAAAATGGTCTGAACTGAAAAATAAAGAAAAGTTTTATTTCAAATTCACATCTTGCCTCAAATCATAACAATTTGATGATTGTGTTATTCAAACATGTAATAATATATTGATTAAATATTACTTAAAGAAAAACATATAATAACTAACCATACCTCTCCATGACTAGTATTAGGTTTTTTTATTCAACCTGAAACATTCAATATTGTACTATTGAAAGAGATAAAAGAAAGTGTTCAAGTGAGAGGAGAAGAATGGAAGAAATTAAAGGAGGAAGGGTGGTGGAAGGATAGAGAAAGACGAAGGCATTTTACTATACTGACCAGACCAGAGGCTGGAAACAGATGATGATGATGATGATGATGATGATGATGATGATGATAACTATTGAAAATCTAAGCTGTTGCCACCAAGAAGTTGGTATGTGAGAGGAATTTTAGTACCGGCCATGAGAGAGAACTAGCCGAATGTGGGTACATTCCCCAAAGCTGTTGCAAGGTGAGGCACATTCCTTGTTCCTGGACATTCCAACGGAAGGGTGTGCCCTGATTGTTGAAAAGACAGTTTCAAAAACCAACCGTTGGAAGGACAGGGATCTTGGCTCGAATTTGTCTGCCAGTAGTGATCCTCTGATGTATGTGCATGTTCCACCCACATACATAAGACTATTTAAAGGCATCTTGCCAAGAATGCATCTCAATTAAGGGTGTGAGTTGTACCCATATGTGTGTGAAATTAATAAAACATATTTTGTTAATCTTCCCCAAATTCTCATTTGACCTTTCAATTGTGTTTTACTTTTACTTTTGTGATGTATTAACATTAAATATAATGTTGAAATATTTATATATTTTGAATATTATTTTTTTAACACTAGTGAGGTGGGACTTACAGACTGAACTGGAGGAGGATGCTGGTGTCGTTGAGAGGTGCAAACCTAACTGGGAGATGAAGAAAAAGAATACTAGTGAATTGTAATAAACTTGAGATGAGATAAATTAAGGAAGGTCAATTGAAGTTCCATATGACCTTGAAATGAATACTTTGTTTACTGTAGTACAAATTATCTTTACCTGAGAGTACTTTTTTTTAGTAAAATTAATTAAATGCTTCCCTATATTTTTTTCTGGGAGGAAATAAATTGTGAAGGGGATTGTACAAATTTGCCACTATCATATTTTATTTATGTTGGGAAAACTATTTATCACAATTTAAAACAAGATTTTCATATATACCTGACATACTGTGTCAATAATATGTGCAAATGCCACATGTTTTAATATCCAGTGGCTTCCTGAGCAACAATGAAAATATGCAAGTTTTTCTATAGAAAAAACGTTCATAACCTTCACCAATAAATAGTTTATTATTTTAAGATATTAAACATTGACATTTAAGTCCTTACCCTCTAACAGTATGCATTTAATTCTCCATTAGACATGAATGATCACCATCATGAGAATGAAAGGAGCTTTTCAAAATGCTCTTAAATAAACTTAATCCCATTGCTTTCCCATAAATAAAATTGGTTCAATAATAACTTAGTTGGAAAAAATTGCCTTATGAATAAATTAATACTAGTAGTATTAAACTTAAAATATAGATTAACTAAATAATTGATAAAATAAAAGGTATTATTTTACCTGAGGTAAAGTTCCTTTTACTAAACCTGGTATATCACTTTTTGTGTAACCTAGGGCACTTAATCCATTTTCTATTTTCATAGCTAGCATGTATTCTTTTAATGTGTCAGCTAAGATTTTTCCTGAAAAATAAAAGAAAAATTGTGACAATATTTTAAAGTTATCATAAAATCAAAATTATAATTTTTTTATCAAAAACAAAATTAAGTGCAGATTATAAAGCATTAAAGACAATTTAATTGAAAAGTTATCAGTGATATCTGTATTCGTAACCAAAGTCAACTTTTTCGTATTGAATAATCAATGTCTTAGTCAAAAACCAAATGTAAGTTGATAACCAATAAGATCATGTTTAGTTTTTAGCTATACAATTAAGACTAGGTAGGATACTATCTATCATATCTATGATCAATATTTACTACACGAGGGGGATCAAAAAGTTTCAAGACCGGTTCTGTAGAATTAAAAAAGAGCACAGCATGGGGATGCATGCGCTGGTGTGATGAGCTGTGACCTTCATCTGTCAATATGAAGAGTCGCATCATTCTATGTAGACCATTGGCTGTATTACACATGTTTATTTGAAGATGTATACAAGTGCATTTGCGATTTTATTATGGACCGCAAACTCGAACAGAGAGCAAACATCAAATTCTGTGCCTTACTCAGAAAATCTGGAATGGAGGCGTTCCAAATGAATCAGCAGGCATACTGCAATGAAGCTATGAGCCGTCCAGTGTATTTTGAGTGGTACTTGCACTTCAGGAGCGGTAGAACATCAATGAAAGATGAAGAGAGATTCGGGCGACCTTCCACAAGCACAAACCTGGAAATTGTGGAGAGTTCGGCAACTTGTGCATGAGGATCGCAGGATGACCATTAAGGACATTTCTGACATGAATGTGTCATACGGATCAGAGCAGACAATCCTCACACCCGTTCACGTCATGTTTTGAGGTGTCTAAGGGAGGACATTTGGCGGAAAAGACCAGAACTGTGGCGTGAAGGTAAGTGGGTGCTACAACATGAGAACACACCTGCACGCACAGCAATGAAAACACTTTGGTTTATCAGATGCAACACAACATGATCATTGCTCCTCCCTCACCCACCATACTCGCCCGATTTGGCCCCTTATGACTTCTTTCTCTTCCTGAAGATTAAGTTAAAGATCACTGATTTAACAACATGAATTAAATCAAGCATGGATTGTAGCCGGTGTTGTGCATGCTTCGAGACAAGGACTTTCGGGGAGCTTGCCAAAAGTGGAAAAAGCACTGAGATCAGTGTGTCGCCATACAAGGGGATTACTTTGAAGGCAATAGTGGCCAAATTTAAATTAGGTAATTTATTTACAAATTACAGAACTAGTGTTGAAACTTTTTGATGCCCCTTCGTATGTATTTAATTTAACACAGTCCTTCTGAGGCCATACAGGCATTGGTGAAGTAATAAAAACTTATTTTGGGCTCCTGAAAACTCTTCCTTCTGAAATGTGTTTAGCTCTCAAAATTAAATTTTAATGACTCATACGAATGTCCTTAAAATGTCGCAGGGGCTAAGTCAGGCAAAATGTGTGGATGGTGAAGCAAAGTACTACTATTTTCTACAGAAACTGCTTTACAATATTTGTGTGGCATTGTCAGTAGAAGCTTTAGTGTAATTAGTTTTTGTTACTGCAGATAGTGCAGATCCAGACAAACTTTTTCCCTTGTCCCTTGTCTTAGAAATGTCATCACAATTAAAGATTAAGTTTAACCCTTTTAGAGGCACGAGCCAATTTGATCGGCTCCACCTACTATCGTTAAAAGTGCCACGATCCGACATGATCAGCTCCGCCTACTAACATTAAAAGTGCCAGAGCCGATAAGGTCGACTCTCTAGATTTGCGCTAGTTCTCACTTACCTGATAGATAGTGTAGAAGTGTAATATATCACTGGAAAGATAACATTTCCCTCTATTATTTTATATAAGGTTGGCAGAAAAATCAACCGTAAATAGTTGTTATTGGAACTGGGAGTTTAGTATATTTACAATTACACAGTCACATACTCAATGTGCTAAGTACAACACCAATTTACATACAAGTTGCGTGGAAAAACATAAATGTGACTTGCATTCATACTCATGTAAATAGTTTTGTAAACAGTTTTCAAATGTACAGATTAAATTATTCTGAGTTTGGAAACATATAGGATTTTGATTTTCATGGTATGTCATGCGAATGAAAAAATCTCTTTACCAATGTAAGTAAATAGGTGTAATGACTTTATAAATCTATATAATATTTTTAAAATCTGAAATTATTCATTATATAAGGTTTTTTGAAAAACGAATTTATTATGTGTATGGCTAAATATGTATTCATGAGGTAACAAATATAATAAATCTTTCTATAATATAAGCAATAACGGCCCAAAGATACCTAATGTAGGATATCAAATAAAAATTCTTGTAATTCTTATTTATAATCATATATATTCAAAACTTTATTTTCTTGTTTAAAACTAAATGCACTACAACAAAATATACAAATGTCTATATATTTTTTAATATATTAATTAGCATTAGTTTTGAAAAATAATAAAGATTAAAAAAATTTAAATTTAAATTTAGGAATTAAATAATTTTAATTAAATCATATTAATTTATTATTATTAAAGAACAGTACATAAGGATTAAAATGGTAGGGAAATTTAAAAAATCACTTCACAAATAAAGATTTGGCAAATTTTCTTGCAAATCTTTACAAAAATGAGGAAATAGCTCTGTTCTTCGTATACAAAACCTAACAGGCCTCTGGCACTCTTCGCGTGCGAATTCTGGAATAGGCATGGCACTAAGAGGGTTAAGGAATTATCTCTTTATGCAGTAGTTAGCACTTCAATCATTTCAGATGAAGGTGTGCTCAATATTTTTTACAATGGTTGATCATGATTATTTGCTTGGCTACCAAATTCATAACATTAAACAGACTAGCTTCAATATTTTGTCTACCATGAACATATGGTCATAGTGGTATACTAACTTATTTTATGGCAATAATGTATTTTTATGTCATTTCATCACATAAAGAACCCCAGGGTTCTAATGATCAATATTTTTGAATTTATAGATAATGCATCAAGGCCTCCAAATTCTTTTGAATTGAATTCATTAAATTAAAGTGAATAAATTCAAAACTTAAGGCACTTTACAGATGCTGCCAAGGATACTTACACCTGCACAGGGACGGATTAATAATTATTACCTGTTGTGGTGGTTGAGGTGGGGGGTACCAGAGTGGTATTGTAGAATCAAGGAAATCTTATATATAATTTGATAAGACAGTTTCCAGTAATATAAATTATGTGGAAATGACTGAACAAATTTTGACAAACGAAAAAACTCATTTTAACAGTCAGGAGTCCAGGATGTCGGGGAAAAATAGTAATTTTCCATGAAAACCTTTGGCAAAAAAAATTCAGTTTTTGTTTATTAATCACCATGGATACTGTTATTTGCTGCATGGTTGTAACTCTCTAAATAAAATATATCTTTTTGGCTAGAAAATAATAACTCAATCTTTTTTTGTTGGTCTGAACACATCACTATTTTTTTCTTTGGATGCTTATTATTTATTGGACTGTTGCTATCGTTAATTTGTATTTAAACCAATATTATTATTATTATTATTATTATTATTATTAGCACCGCGTCTTACTACCCGTTCGGGTTATACGCACTTACGCTAATGTGTAATGGTAGGGTGATTGTGATATGAAATGGAGGACCTACAGTTTTAACGTGGAATCCGAATCACGGTGGAGGCCTGGCATTCCTCACATTCACAAGATGTCTTGTCAGAGGTGAAGGAAGGGTTTGGCAATCAAATAAATCTTTGCCGGGACCGAGGATTGAACCCCGGCCGCCAGCACAGAAGTCTGACACCTTACCCCTAGACCGCCAGGTCACCCAATAATATAATATATTCGAAAATTAAAAGGTAAAGGTGTTAAGTTCATGTAAATATTGTCTACATTTTGTTTTGCGAATGATAAAATTATGTTTAAATAGGTTTTTGTGTGTATTATACGCTAAAAACAATAAAATGGTATTGAATAATGTTTAAAAATATCCATTTTAACTACCTATGTATGAGTTTTGGTGTTCATTTTTTTCAAATAATGGGTTTTGATGTTCATTTGATCAAATAGTAACACAATACAAATACTTAAGTGAAGCTATGTTTTCATTTTACCATTTAAGTTTGAGGATATGATATTTAATAGTAATGTTTTTTGTAGGGGTGTGCGAATAGGATTATTTATTGAATCAAATATCAAAATTTCGAATGAATACCAAATTGTACAAATCGAAAAGTAGATTTTCCTTACCTTTTTGATAAAAATAATTTAAATTAGTAAATTCCTATTTAAAATGTGGTTTTATACTTAGGTATGCAAAATGCAAAAAATTACTTCAAAACATTGTTATTTGAGCTGGTATTAATAAAAAGAATACTGAATTTAAAAAAAAAAATCAGGAAATTGAGAGGAACTTTTGATCCAGGTTTTATGACAAGTTTCACATGAATCAATTTTTTTTTAAATTTGGGGAAGTTTTTGAAAGAAATTTAAAATTTGCATTGAGAATGTTTAACTGGTCCATGTAGAGATTATATTGCTTTTATTTAAAACGTTGTTTATTATTATTATTATTATTATTATTAAATGATTTTTATTTCGGTGACTGTTCTGGGATTAGTTTTAACACCTATAAAGCCAAGTCGAAGAACCTCAAAAGAGCTTGGCGCTGTAAAAAGTGTCGCTCAACGGATGCGTGTGCTTCCGCCGAAGAAGACAATGTGGATTTGGTGAGTGTAAGTGACTTATCATCTAGTGATCAAGTAATTTCCCTACTCAAGCAGCTTAACACAAAATCAGCAAAACTCCAAGAATCAGTAAACTTTGTCTCTGCTAAAAATGATGACGTTTTAAATCAAATAAGTAGCTGCCTAACTGAAATTGCAGCACTTAAATCAGAAGTGAGCCATCTCAAAACGATAAATCAAACACTTTCTGAGAAAAACGTTTTTCTTGAAAATAAAATAAACTCTCTGGAACAATACACCAGAAGAAATAATATGGAAATACACGGTATGATCCAAACACCAAATGGAAAATTAGAAGAAAATTTGGCAACGCTGGGACAAGCACTAGAGGTAGAACTCAAGGTCGATGACATTGAGATTGTCCACCGCTTACCTACCCCTCGTGCAAACAAAGAAAGGGGTCTCCCACCCCCAGTCATTGTTCGCTTTGCCTCCAGGCGAAAGAGAGAGGAAGTGATGGCAGCTGTACGTTCAAAAAATATACAGTCAGTTAGGAGGTTAGTGAAAGACGATGTACTTAATAATGGTGACAAAAGTCCTTTGTTCTTCAACAATAACTTGTCGCAGTACTTCAAGACCCTGTTGTGGAAGGCAAAATCAAAAGGTAGGGAAAGAGGCTACCGGTATGTGTGGGGAAAAAATGAAAAAATCCTTGCTAGGAAAACTGCCACATCTGACCTAATTGTGATTCGACAAGTTAATGACATTGAAAAAATTGTGTAATTATTTGTATTTTATCTAGATCAAATTTATTAATATAAGTTACAAAATACTGATGGACGACACCACTAACGAACTGATAACTGATACAAATTTTAATGTAAACACAGGAAAATATAAAACTCTAGAGAATTTTCAAAACAACTTTAAAAACTCGAATAACAATAGCTTGAATGTGATCGCGTGGAATGTCAGATCTCTAAAAAAGAATTGGAGTGAAATTTATTTTTTGTTAAATACAGTAGCTAATTTTTTTGATATTATCATACTTACTGAAACGTGGATAACAAACGAACAAGCAAATCTTTATAACATAGAAGGATATAACTCTTATAATTATTGTAGGGAGAAGACCCGAGGCGGTGGAGTAATTTTATTTATAAAGAACGCACACAGCTTCCATTTAAACCCACAAAATACAAAACACTTTGAAAGCATTCAAGGGACACTGATAACAAATCAAAATAAAAAATACAATATAATAGCTTTATATAAACCACCAGTTAGTAATAAGTGTGACTTTATACAAGAACTTGACGAAAACATAGACCGCTATTCTAGAAAAGAAAACCTCATTGTAGCAGGTGACACAAACATTAACATAAAAGACAAATATAATCCAGTCCATACTAGATATGAAACTATGATGTCAGAAAAGGGCCTAAGAAACGTAATTAATAAGTGTACTCGGGAAGAAGTTTCTAAAAACAATTTAGTTAGATCAGTTATTGACCACCTATTTATACGTATATCAAAAGATCACTTTGCTGTAATACCTGGAATAATTAGTATAAAAATGTCAGATCACTACCCTACAGCGATGAAAATAATGTATAAAAATTCACCAAATAAATGTTTACTGTCGCCCGCGAACAAAATACTTAAAATAAATAGAAAGTCTGCTTTAAGCAAACTAAAAGCAGTGGACTGGGGAAACCTGACTACGGACTTACAAGACTTGAACACCAAATATGACAAAGTAATCTTGACTTTTAAGGAAGTATATAGTACAACAAATTGGCCAATCTCAGAACAAAATACAAGCAACGCAATTTGGATTAATGCCTACCTTTTAGGAAAAATTAAAATCAGAGATAAACTCTATCGGCAATGGAAGTCAAATCCAACCAATATAATTTATGAGCAGGATTATAAAAAAGAGAGGAAAAAAGTAAAAAGAGCTATAAACAAAGCCAAAGTTGAACACCATAGGAAACTATTCAGGGACTTAAAAGGTAACATGAAAAACACGTGGCGTGAAGTAAACAAAGTGATAGGTAAACGTAGCAAAAATAACCTAGATGAAGAGCTTACACACACATTTAAAAATACAGAGAACTTGAAAACTGTGTGTAACAATTTTGCATGTTCTTTTGACAATGGAATAATTGAAATATTGCATAAATGCGATATAAAACTACTTACACAAATGGAAGACACATTAGCCAACACTTCATTATTCATTCCTAGAACTACCTGTACAGAAATTAATAAAATTATCTCTTCATTAAAACCAAACAAATCACCAGGCTATGATAACATTACAATGATGGAAATACGAAAAATAGGACCAAATTTAATTCCGGCACTAGTAGATATAATAAATACCTCAATAGAAACTGGCACATTTCCCAACCAAATGAAATGCTCTCTTATTAGACCCATTTACAAAGGTGGGAGCCATTTAGAATACGGTAATTACAGACCCATAGCAATTCTACCAACTTTTGAGAAGATATTAGAAAGATACATGGCTAACAAATTGACAGACTACTTAAATAAATTCAATATAATAAACCCAAGGCAATATGGATTTCAAAAACACAAAAGCGCTAAAAACCTTTTAGAACATTTTTCTAATAAAATTAACAAAGCCCTTAACAACAATAAGCATATTTTGGCCCTATTTATTGACTTCAAAAAAGCATTTGACACGCTGGACATTGACATATTACTAAGATCCTTAAAAATAATTGGAATTGGTGGACCGTACTTAAGATGGTTTAGGGACTATCTCACTAACAGACTTTTCTATGTACAAATTGGCACTCAAAAAAGTGAAACCAAAGTGACAAATATGGGAGTACCACAAGGATCAATACTAGGACCTATTCTGTATCTAATTTACGTCAATACTATCACAAGACAATTAAAGAATGGACACATCTACTTATACGCAGACGACACCGCAGTACTGACTATTCACGAAAACCTCGAAATAGCACAATACAACCTGCAACAAGACTACAACGAGATACAAATATGGACTCATGACCATCGTCTAGTAATAAATGCAAAGAAAACTAAAGTTATACATATCTGTTCTCCTAAAATGCAACATACAAGTGTCAATATTACGCATCACAGCTATAATTGTTTACACAACCGGACACAGACATGTTGTGACTGTACCGGAAAACTGGACGCAACAGACAGTCATACTTACCTTGGACTTATAATTGACAAACATCATAAATGGGACAAACACATACAAAAACTTGAGAACAAACTAAAAGGACTGACATATGTTTTTTACCATCTTAGAATGTACTTGGATATCAAAACTTCAGTAATAATATATAAATCATTGGTTCAATCAATAATATCTTATGGCATATCCATCTGGGGAGGAACGACAGAATGTTACACAGTCAAAATATTGCATTTACAAGAAAAGATCTTGAAAATTATATTTGGTACCAAAAATGCTAACAAACAGATATACATTCAACATAAAATTCTACTTCTTAATCAACTATATGAGTACAACCTCTTGATAGGATATTACCATTCAGATAAATACAAGCAAATAAAAACCCATTCCATTAACACCCGCTCAATTTCTAACAAAGAAGTGTATAAAATCGGCAAATACTCTAATCATTATGGTAAACAGGAACTGAGATGTACCATCCCCAAATTGTTTAATTTGCCACCACCAACACTTAGAGAAATCCCTGAAATAAATATAGCGAAAAATAAAATTAAAGACTGGATACTTCAAGGCATGCTTCAAACAACAATGTAAATATTTTTGAGTGTAAATGTTATATGTGTAAATCTTTTTGTTTTTTAATTATTTTATTATTATTATTATTATTATTATAATTTTTACCATTTGTTAAATACTTACTTAACTACAAGACCTGAAGATGTACCTTTAGGTACTTTGGGATTGTATCAAAACTAATCTATGTAATTTTTCTTTTAAATCCTAAATAAACAATGATTGATTGATTGATTGATTGATTGATTGATTGATTGATGATGATGATGATGATGATGATTATTATTTTTATTTTTATTAGAAAGGGTAAAATAATGGGGTGATTAATAAATAAGGTCGTATTTTGATTCTTTCATCATTTCTATTATTACAAAGTGTAGTTCTCATATGCAAGGCCTACTTTCATTTGTGTGATGATTAGTACTCAACCCAAAGTTTGTTGGATCCTAAACATTTCCACTAACAGCTTAAAACCTAGGCAGCACTGAAAAGGCTTACTAGGTAAATTAGGAGTGTGGTAGTTTCCTGTTGAATCCCCATTGAGCCAGAAGATACTATTGCACATAAGTCTGCCGAGCCACCAACTGACCCTTCACTCCATCCATCACAGGGACTGGCTGTATAGTGAATATTATTACTAGTCTCGCTCATACCTCTCCCACTTTCATATTATACAACAATAAATTTAATAAAATAACACAACAGTAATGGATGATAAAATTAGTTCTTGACCTCTTTTAAATGTTATCTAGGCTTGACAAACCCCTTTAAATGTTATCTAGGCTTGACACGCCCCTTTAAATGTTATCTAGGCTTGACACCACTTAAGTACTCTTCTCTAGGCTTGGGTATCTTGATTTGAAATCCCTTAAATGTTCTCTAGACTTGACACCCCTTGTACACTCTATCCTATCTGGGTCGCCTCCCTGTCTGCTAACAACAGACTAACAGGTGCACTCAAATGGTTGATCTTGCAATATTGACTCCCCTGTCCAGTTTCATTTTCACCCGCTGTGAAATATGGTAGAGTAACTATTTCTATCCTTCTCTAAATGTTTCATTTCAAGCACTTTAAGCACTTTCACTAGTAGACACGTGGCTCCAAAATGTTTGTCTCCCCACCAGCTGTTATAAAAGCCCCTCCCCCTTCTTCCAACCCTTAGTCAGGCCACAGCCTCTTGCTTCCTGTTAACAATGGTATTGCCCCCTCCCCTCATAGTGAACAAAGATTATCTGGCTACCCAATTGTCTCACGCTCTAAACATACTGGTCTGGACAGGACTTTTAAGAAATTTATGACAACTATTAGCTCATGCTATTTTGGAGGGTCTATTAAGAGTTTCCAATTGAAAATTCAGCCGTCAATTATTCAAAATTTTGAATACTTGCACACCCCTAGTTTTTTGTACCCCATCTATCTTCTCACATGCTTACATATACAGTATGTTCAGTTATGTTTCAATATTGATACTTAATTTTGAGGGAATGAGATATTTCAGAGTACTATAATGTTATGTGTACCACATCTATATTTTCACATTCTTTCTCCCTATCTGACACTCTTTCATTCTCTCTCTCTCTCTCACACACACACACACACACACACTCTTGCTCTCTCTCTTTCTCATATAATCATCTCTCATTCTCTCTCACACACTCGCTACCCTCCCATACATAATCTATCACAGACTTTTTCTCAGATTATAATTAATATATACTCACTCTCTCTCTTAATACCTCTCAAAGAAGCTCTCTCTATTTCTCTAAAATGTGCTCACTCGCTTTCTCTCAAACGTTAAATCTCTTAAACTCTCTCTCACTTTAATTCTCTCTCCCTAAACTAATCTCTCCCGCTCTTAACTTTCTCTCTCAAACATTCTCTCACGCACTCGCAATAAGTAAAGAGCTGGGAGAGGGTTCGTTTGAAGTTCTAATCTTAGGGTGAAGAAGAAAAACTTACGTTTTGCTTAAAGTTAAACATTGAAAGATTAAAATCAATAGAAAGTTGCCTTTGACAAATAAGCCTTTAACTAGAAAGTCGAATGCGGCTGTATTCTAAAGAACTTTTCTGAGTAAAAGATTTTTAAATACATTTTGGGGCGATAATTTACAGATATCACTTCCAAGATCCACTGGTAAGATGTAAACAATAAACATGTTTAAATTTTAGCCAAATTCAATAGTTTTTCTCTGTTAATTCAATCGAATCTGATGTGTTTTATTACATCCCTTTACTCACTATTAATTTATCATATATTGTCTGTAGTATTTTTGATAATGCCACCAACAATGGATAGATTGGGTGTGGTGTTAAGAATAACATGAGTAGAGAGACATCAAAGAAATATAGCAATATTTTTGCCTACCCAACATTTCCTTTCTATTAATAATAACTAACACTATTAGGCTATTTTTTTAACAAATATATAACTTTAGGTGGAATATTTTATGGGCATCTGTAAAAGGAAGGGGGGAGGTACATACCCCTCTATCACCCTTCCCTCTAGAATCTAAATCCACCAATGCACCTTCATATGCTCAAACTACAATTGTTCTAAACCAAAACAAAACTTTGTGTTTATTAGCATTTAGAAAGTGTCCCCTTTTTTTTCTAGCCATTCATCTAGTTTTTCATAACTACACAAAGCTCAATGATAGCTTTTCCTTTAAATGTTCTGTTCCAAAATAAGCATTCCTTAGATTAAGGGCTTGAAAAAAGTATGGTTCATTGAATAAGAATGTGTTTACATTAGCATGTGAAAGTAAAACATGATAATACCTGCGTCTTGTTTTTTAGCATTTTTTATATCTGTGCCGAGAAGCTCAGCTGCCTCTAGATGGCGCTCTGGGCATGATGGTGAAGTGAATAAAAACACTGCAGGAGAGCTCATAACCACAGACAAACCATGGGGGATGATTGGATGATCTGCACTAAAACAAAATCAATCCAGAACATCTGGATTAAGTTAATTCTTATCATTCTCATGTAACTGATACATGTTCCGTCTCACTGCCCATATAGGCAATCTAGCTTTTACACTATTGGGAAAGGGATTAGGAAAGTAGAATTTTGAGTAAATATACAAACATTTGTGTGGAGACAAAGTGAGACATAATTCAGGAAAAATCACCACAGTACATCCAACTAAGATTAGAGCCCCCACCTCTCTGGCACTAATTAACTAAAAAAGAGGAATCCCCTGACTTTGTCCGACCAACACCAACAGGTCGAGCTATATGTAACATAACTTCATATTTACTTTACAATGTTAATGTTGTATGAAGAATGAATATATTAAGCTATGTTATTACCATTTTAAATCATATTAAATCGTATTTTAACATTTGTACTAATTTTCATAATCAACTGTTTCCAACATGTGGCCGGGTCTATTTATTAAAATGACTCCATCTTCCTTTATCCTTAAACCATTCTTTTTCCTTTAATCGCTTCCAATGTACTATAATTAAACTAAATTTCAATCAAAAATACCAGTTAATACAGGTCTTGACTGGCATGAAATTATTTTCAATGAAGTTTTAAATTAAGTCTGGATATGGTAATCAACCAAACAAATGCACCTATTGATAAATATCATATGATCAGTATTATTACTAAATCATTATTTTAGGTTTAGTCTGTTTGCAATGTAAGAGCTTTGGTTTCTTTGAACCATATTCAATCAAAGCCATGAAGATTGGTGGGATTTTTTCTGTCAGTTATACATGCTATTTGTCATAATTTTAGCCTTTATTTGGCTTAGGCTGATAGTAATTTCTAAATCAATTAATTAAATAATCAAATAAATTAATTCAGTGATCAGAAATAACATTCTTTAAATTGTAAAAAGACACCTGGATACAAGGATAGAACCTGAGACCTTTGACTAAGTACACTAATGCGATGAGCTATCCTGGAGCCATCCTTTGCCCAGAGTCATTATTCACTCATATATTAAGTCAGAGTCTGTGATGGATGTGCGGAAATCATCAGATAAATATGAGCAATTAATTAAGATTGTGAGCTACCAGACAACACAGCCTCCAACTCTGGAGGGCTTTAAGTTGCCGACAGTAAAATGACAACTGCATGGAACTTTATATCTCTTTGCTTGTATGTCTTAAAAATAAAAATTCCCAGTGAGACATTGCAACCAAGGTGGATATGGTTGCAATGAGAGGGGTATCTAATACTCTTGAAGCAAATATTTGTAAATTAATGTTATATTTAGCAGAGCAAGAAATCAGTTGTTAAAGAATTAATTGCATGAATACATATATATTTTTAAATTTTCAAAGAGCTTCTTTGATTTAGCTGTGTGCATTTATTCTTATTTTTTGTTTATATTTTAAAGTGATTTTTTGAAATATCAAGCAATATTTACTATTTTATAAGTAATTTTTTAATAATTTTAGGTCATCAAAATCTGGGCCCTAGTAATGATAGTCCTTCAAGTCAATGTTGAAGCCAGTCTTTGGTAATGCTGCAAACATCTCAAACCAGTACGAAAGCTTTCAAACACAAATCGAGAACAAAATTATATTTAACATTTTAGAAAACATTCTAAAAAATGGTTGAAAATAAGGAGTGGTTATAATTAAAAGTTAAGACTCAGATAGATTGCTCTAGAAATATATATATAAAAAAAAAATATCGATCAAACAGTTGCTAAATGGTAAATGTATTAAGTAAAAATACAAGTCAAAATGTATAATTTTAATTTACCTTTAGGAAAAAAACAGTCAGATATGAATATTTACATACAATTAATAATGCATCATCAACTAGACCATACACAAATTGATGTTTACACATTAAAAAGTGTTATTACAAAACTTTTAAGATACAATATAGTATGGTACAAAAAAATGATTTAGGTCCAAATATGTTGTGAAATAGAAGAATAAAATTTAAAGATCAGAACTTTTCAAATGTTAGTAAAGTTATGCGCTTGACAGTTATACATATCAAATTAACTTTATTTATCTCACTTGCGAGTTGTGTCTCAATATTAGTTTAGTGTGGCAGAGTTCGTTAATAACATTTATGCCAGAAACTTTTAAATGTTAGTAAAGTTAGGAAGTACCCTTAACATTTATAAATTTAAAATTAACTTTATTTACCGTACTTGTGAGTTTTGTAAAGATTTACTTAAGAGGGTCAGTAATTAGATTATACCTGTACATTCAAAATTTAGTAACGTTATGCATATACTTGTTACTTATGTATAAACAATGAACTTTAAACCTTTCAACTAATATGTTGTATTTTCGCAACTAGTAGTCATATAGGAGAAATCATCTATAATATTAGATATTGTCATACTCAAATTTAATAATGCCATGCATTGATATTTAATTCACATAATATTTCCATGGTTATAAAAAAAAAGTAAATGTTTATGAAATATTTATTTTCCTTTTGGATAATATCGATTGTTATTGTTGCACTTAGTCAAGGTCATTTACTGCTTTTGTATCTATGAGGAACCATTTAAGATTCTTCAAAATATATGAATGTTTTTTAATAAAATTTGGCAGAAATTAAATCAAAGTGCTCTTTAAGACTTGAATTCTTTTAATATTCTAGTTATGCCATGTTATCCCTAGGTTTAGAAATGTTTAATATCCGAACCCCTTTTTACTTAGCCTTCGACCTTTTCATATAATATTAATTGTTCATTGAAGGTGGACCATAGTTTTCCCGCTTCAAGGAGTGAGTTGCATGCGCTGGGGACGTGTTGTGTACCCAGCATTTTTTAACACAAAAAAAGGTTATTCACAATGCACACTCCTATTGGTTTATTTTTCCCTTTTTTTTATAACATTAGATTTTTTATATGTATTTGAACCCCTCTAATCTTAGAGCTTGGGTTACATCACGAGGATTGACAATCCCTATGCAGGTGTTTTGAGACTCAATTTTTTAAAGAAAGAGAAGCAAATATAAATTTTATAACCCATAATTTGAGTATTGGTAACAATTAATGGGCATTTCAAGGTGTGTGTTCTGTAGTGAAACAGTATTGAGATAGCCGGATTTTACACAGCCCTTCATATTAGTGAAGTGAAACAGCAATTGGTGCAGTGCTGTTGCAGAGGTTTTCAGGAGAGAAAAGACCTGTTGCTTTTGCTTCACGGCAATAAAATCAAACTGAGCGTAACTATAGCACAAATGGAAGAGTATTGCTTGCCTTGGCTGTATCCAAATAGTCAAATACACTTGACTTGATGCAGTCTTCATAATTTTACACTTCTCGCAGTTTTCATAATGAAGACTGCATCAAACTATTCAAACAGCAACACACTTGGGCCCGCAGTGCTGCTTCCTACCAAATAACTTAGAAACTATGTAAAAGCCATCTATTAGCTCTAATGAAAACGAAAAATTTGTGTAATTCGGTGCTCAAGCAGATTAAATGATAATACTAACACAATTGCCAGTCAAACACCGCACCAACGCTGCAAGAAAGCCGCATGGCTCATAGCTCTCATATCCATGGTTACCAAGACCTCGAGAAGACTGCATCGGTCTAGTCCGCGACTATTCGGACAGATCTACACTTGGTCACGTGATTGCCAATGCAGCTATCAATACCACGAGCCAACACGATGCCGCATAAGTAGACTATTCGGATACAGCCTTGGTCTGGGCAACTAAATATTTTAAATGTTATCGTTATGGGAGGAAATTCGAGACAATAACTGATCTCGCAGTACTCAAGTGGATGCTTAGTTTAAAAGATCCCTCATCAGGTTTGACCCGTTGGGCGTTAAGATTAGCTGAATTTGATTTCACAGTGAAGTATAAGCCTGATGTAAAAATACTAGAAGCTGATGGACTAAGTCGACAAATAAACAAAATTGAACGTGCAGAATATCTACCATTACTAAGTAGAGAGTGTTGAGTTAAGGACAGGAAACAGACTATTATTGTAAAAATAAGAGTTTAGGTTTGCAAAGTGGATATTTACAATTTTTTTTCTTTTGATAAGGATTCATTGATGTACTTCACTGAAGACAACAAGTAGAGGTTAGTGGTTGCAAGGTCAAGGATAAACCGTTTAACTGAACATCATCACAATACACCATTGGGCGGTCATCAAGGGGTCAAAAGAACTCAAGACATTATAAAAGAAAGATATTTTTAGAAGGGCATGTCAAGTGACATTGATAATTAGGTTTTGGGGTGTGACGCTTGGGCTCGCAGGAAAAGAGGTAGCAAGATAACAGTACCATTAGGGAAATATGAACCGAATTCAGAGCCATTCGAGCAAGTATTCATGGCCATAGTAGGCTCACTCCCAGTATCTAATAATGGAAATAGGTATGTGCTCACTTTTATAGATCATTTCTTGAAATGGTGTGAAGCTTTCAACACACCAGACCTGACTGCGGAGACAATCCCCAGAGTGTTGGTAACGGAGATCGTCTTACGTCACAGAGCATCGAAACGGTTACTCACCAATCAGGGTAGAAATTTTATTTCTAATTTATTGAAAGAGACCTGTAGACTTCAGCAATAATGAAATTACAGACAACCCCATACCACCCTATGAGTAATGGAATGCTAGAACGACTTCATCAGATGAGAGTGAACATGATCTCCCAGTTTGTTGACAGATCACAGAAAACATGGGATGTGTGGGTGCCATATGCAGCGATGGTAGCACTAAAAATCCAGTAACTGGGTACACACCTTATTAATTAAATTATGCTAAGGAGATGACATTGCCTTCTGAAGATGACCTTGAACCTAATCTTAAAATAGAGAACGGACCATCACAACAATTAGCAGTTGGATTAAGGGAGGCTTACAAAGCAGTGAGAGAAGCCAATAAAAAAGAAAGAGAGAAACCAAAACAGTACTATGACTTGAAGGCTACAAACAAAATGTATGACATAGGGCACCTTGTTTATCTGTAAGATACAGCCTTAATGCAAGGTGTTTCAAGGAAACCGGCAAAACGATGGAAGGGTCCATACATAATCCTTGAGAAACTAGGTGACATTACAAAATAAAAATAATCAATAAGGAAGTTGTTATTCATTCCAACAGACTCAAACTATGTCGCGCAACCCCAGAACATCGACAAAGGTCACGTCAAGATCCCCCCATGGACGAAGAATAGCAAGAAGTTGAAATAATTTAACAGAGACAACACCAGCTGAAGATCCTGTTGTCGAACCCAAGGATATAGACAAGGAAGTCCAAAATTTCATCATCGCCGATTGGGCGTAAGAAACCAGCTGTGCCTCACCAAACCATGAAGTGTACACTCGTATCGCGACAAAATGTGATAAATTCCAAACATTTTTTTTGAACTTGCTATTACTAGATATGAACATTTACTTTCAAATTACATTTTTTCTGTACTATCATAACTACACAAAGTATATGTATGTTAATAACTGAATTACCCTTAAGAGGGGTAGTTTTTATTGAAAAGAACATACCAAGGTTAGCGCTCTTTTAGAAATTGATGGGTATTGTTGGGAGCCAACAATATGCTGAACAAAGTGTACACTCAAAATTAAGAATGTGCAGCTACAGAAGTGCATAGTTGAAACTAGGAATTGTTGCAATTAGGACAGCCACCTAGCTTACGATTAATTCAATTCAAGGATGAACGGCCGGTTCATGACCCGGAGTTCGTGCAAGGACAAACTGACTGACTAGCAGGACAGTTGTGTCCGGTACTTCATCAGAGGATGTTATCAAACAAAAGCCCTCTGCATGGTTCAAGAATATAGTAGAGAGTTAAGGCAGTTTACCCATCGACAGTTACCATGTACCAATTATCAACTTTTGTATATAATTGTATATTTTATATTCCATGTTATTAAACTAGTTAGTTATAGAATAGTAAACATCTGTTATTTAAATGTGTGCATATGCTCCCATATTCTATGAACTAGCGAAAGATCATAACACATCCAACCTTGTATCTTTATTAGGCCTTATCCTCTTCCTTGTCATTATCATCATTTCACATTTTACCAACTATGATAGAATGTTGTGTGCATTAGATAGTATCTCTGAGAATGTCAAAGTAAAAATTGTATCTCAGAAGGATGTAAAATCTTTGAAAAAGAACTGAATGAAACTTTCACCTGTTTTTATGTGTGTTTTATGATATTTTGATAAGGTTAAGTGTTGTAGTAGAGAAATATACCCTGAACTTGTTACCGGGTTGTATGTAACCTTCTTGAGTCATTAGCCTATGAATGAGCTAGTTTTGAAAAATATTAAGGGAAAGCTATAGGATTAAGCAAAAAATCTCCCAAGAGTTTTGATGACACATCCTAAAGACCACCAAAGACTTTAATCTTGATTTTTGTAATTAGCTATATTTTTAAGATGCCTTTTTAGATAGAGTTGCAATGGTATGTCTAGAAGGGGTAAGGCTATAATGGAGCGGGGGGGCGGAAGAGGCATATAGGGGTGTAGTGTGGCAAGGATACAAGGAGACACAATTTTTAATAACATGTCAGGTAATGCGGAACTACACACAAAACGAAAGTGGGCCCTCCTAAGCTCACCTGTTATTAATAAAATATTATTTATAATGTTGCCATCAGGTTCTAGGTTTGGTGGGGTATAAGTTTTATTCATATTATTTTTTACTTTTGCCCCAAAATCCTTGGGTTTTCTTTTGAAGCTTTTTTTACTGGATTCACCCAGATGACTATAGATATTTAAAACTACTATAATGCTAAAAATAATGTATGATTTTTTATATTATTCATAATAATAATTAATTTCCAGTTCTAAGAATATAGCAAGATGTGAAAAATTAGAAGGTAATCTGAGGATTCAATATTATATTTTTATTAGCATAGCGTCTTACTATCCGTTGCGGGTTATACGTATACATGATATTATAAATATAACATTTATAAAGGCATGATGTAATCGTAAAAAAATTGGCATTAAATTTAGCAAAAGTTACAAATGAAGCCATTCTGTATAAGAGGTACACAAAAAGGTTACACATTTATATGCTTTGAAGATAACACTTTCTTAGAGAAGAATAGCCAAAATCGTTTTGGAGGAAATATTCCTAGCATTGCAGTGTGTGGCTAATTGAAGAAATTAAGTATGTTTTTATTAAGTAAAAGTAGTTTTGACCGTTTTGAATTCCACTTTATTAACATAGTTTTACAAAGTGCACTTTATTAAATTGATATTTGTGTTACCTATAGTCTTTTGGTTGAAATTTTTGGACATTTCCAGAAATGGGGTATGACATTCCATGACAAAGATGAACTCCAGCATTCCCAAATCCAACACCAGCCATGGTAGATGCAAGATGCATATTTGATCGTGCCTCAATATCATCTGGTTGATAAACAGACCTGAAATTTTATTTTAAAAAAAAAGTATAGTTATATACAGTAAAAAAGCCAACAAATAATTATGTCACTCATGTAGATTAAAAAAATTATATCGACACTACTGTGTATATGTAGTGAATTTTTAAATTCAAAGAAAAAATCTGGAATGAAAAATACATTTAGTTATTATTATTATTATTATTATTAGCACCGCGTCTTACTACCCGTTCGGGTTATACGCACTTACGCTAATGTGTAATGGTAGGGTGAATGTGATATGAAATGAAGGACCTACAGTTTAACGTGGAATCCGAACCACGGTGGAGACCTGGCATTCCTCACATTCACAAGAGGTCTTGTCAGAGGTGAAGGAAGGGTTTGGTAATCAGATAAATCTTTGCCGGGACCGAGGATTGAACCCCGGCCACCAGCATAGAAGTCTGACACCTTACCCCTAGACCACCAGGTCACCTACATACATTTAGTTACTGTGCATCTCTAAATATTCATTCTTATACTTCAAATAGTAATATTTATATCTTGTCTCAAGAAAATGTGGAGTTTTATCTAATATGTAATTGAATATTTTAATAATTAGCTCTTTTAACAAAGTAAACAAGTGTTATATTTCTAAATCTCAATAGAGTTATAAAAAAACTATCAATAATTTTAAAATAATAAAAATAAAATAAGATCAGACAAATAATATTATATTGGACTACCATCTTTTAAACTAAAGATAATCAATGTAGAATGAGTAGTTTTTAATTTTACATAGTAACTAGCTGCAAGTGCCTGATGTTATCCGGGTGAAGTTAGTGGTCATTTTTAGATTACTTTAGATTTAATGTTGACATTAGGAAAGAATGCCAATAGAAAAAGAATCGCTACTATATTAAATAGCATAGAATGATGTGAACCTTATTTGATACCTCTTTAAAATCACAAACTGGTGATCACGTAATTAAAGTCTTCAGTCTTATAATGTAGAAAGAAGTAAAAAAAAGTTCAGAGCTGTAGCACACTCAGTTTCCCTTAGTATGCATACTAATGTTCACTTTTTTAGGTCTATTGGTATTGTAGTCACCTCTGTAGGTGGTCACTTAGTATAAGGAATAAGACTCATATTTATTTATGTATAATATACATTATATTATATATAAAATTAAAAATAAATGCCCGAGGTGCACATTGGTTAGTTTCCTTAAGTATTATTATTATTATTAGCACCGCGTCTTACTACCCGTTCGGGTTATACGCACTTACGCTAATGTGTAATGGTAGGGTGATTGTGAGATGAAATGGAGGACCTACAGTTTAACGTGGAATCCGAACCATGGTGGAGGCCTGGCATTCCTCACATTCACAAGGTGTCTTGTCAGAGGTAAAGAGTTTCCTTAAGTGATTATAACGAGTTAAAGGTCTATATGGTCCTTCATTTGATATTCACCAGCATCGGCAATCACATTATTTAACACTCCAGGCTATCAAAATGTATAGAAACCAAAACCAAGGTTATCCTAAGAACGTAGGTTCTTAAGTTTTTGCTTTCTGTGGTTCTTGGTTTTTTTAAACTAGAATTGGCGGTCATGATGCCTAATGTGTCAGGCTTACAATGGTGTTTAACTAAGTATGCATGAAAAGTGTTCCCTTTATATGATTCTTTGTTTTGGAACCACCCACACTGTTGATAACTAGTTGTAAGACAACATAATCTCAATATACCATCAGATGCTAACCCAAGATTCAGATATTTGGTTCACAATGTTTGAAGCACAAAAAAACAACCTCACCAACATCAAAATATTAATCTCCAACTCCAAATTATCTTTAATCAAAGTGGCATACTAAATAACAAGGACATTCTTAAAAACTATATTCGAGAATCAAAGACTCATTAACACCATCGAAAAACTTCAACATGTCAAAACTAAAGTTTGAATCCTAACCCTGCCCTAACTTCCTTAGCAGCCGAGACCTTTTCCCATTTCCTCTTTGAACCAATCTATTTCATTACCACAATTTTCAGAATTCAATTTACATTTACATTTCAAATTACAACTGTATATTTAAATCTAATTTATCTTCATTAGAGCTATCTATTTTCACATTTGCTTCATAATACCACTATTCTCAAACATCTTAATTACTTTTTACTAATCTTTGGATGTCTTACATCCTCCCCGCATGTTATAAATATGTTTCATTTCATTTCACTTACAAACTCTTGTTTAATTATGTAATGAGTTAATAAACTTAGCCTCTTGAACCTAAGGTATCCAACTTTTTGTTTTGTAGTTGTTTTAATATCCTTCATTTCTTACTCGCTTTGTTCAACTTACTTATCATTTAACTTTTTACTTCATTTAAGAAAATCTGTTAGCTATGGTTGATCTTTTAAACTTATTAAATAATTTATTCCCCCTTATATTTATTATTTTAACCACAAATTGTATAAAATTTGTTGGGTTTTATTCCCTATTTTAAGACCTGATGATGATGCTGGAAGGTTGTCTAAACTAGTAGTCAAATGTTTTTGACCCTCACTCAGCAGTCACAGGACTCAATGGAGAACGAGAATTCAAGTTTGGTTAGAGTGTTGTTAATAATGTGCAAACCTTTTTTTACATAACGTTGGCTTTGACTGGCAGTAACATTGTTTCTCAACCAATTAAATCAATCACGAGCCAAGTTTGAACTACGCACTAACCACCCAATTTTTGTCCACGTGATGCGTGATGAGTCATTCAAGCCTGCCCTTCCCCCCTCCCTGCCCCCTCCCCAATTGTTGAGTGTGGAATTGCAAACATAAAAATACCTACTGTGCTATCAAGACTGATACTTTAAAGTGCCAGAAGAATAAAGGCAGCAGTACCTATGCAGTAGTAAAATACTTAACCACAATTTTTACCCAAACTGAACAGATCTTGCTAGTTAAATAGATTAATAGTAAACTTCTGTTCATTTCAAGCATGTGCAGATCTTGTGTTTTTCTTCTTTGTGTGTGTTGATATTTCTAGAAGTTGTGTTTTCAGGAACATAACTCAACGTTAAAGGAGGATTGTACTTAAGGTATTTTCTGTTATTGTTGATAGTTTTCCAATAGTATAAGAAGATAACCTTCCCTTTTGACCTGTGCTTATAAGGTTACAGGAGAATTGTATTGATACAAAAATTAGATATCAATACAAAGTACTTACAGGTTACAAGCTATAAAATGTGATTTTAAGATATCATTGTCAACATCAGATAAATATTAGTAAAAATTTTAACACGGTGCTTTTAGACTTGAGTTGTAGTTATTGTTATAACTAAGAGTTATTTTCCACATAACTACTTTTTATTCTCGCATTAGAGAATGCTATTAAGTAGGATCTTTACAGTTGAAGGGGCAACCCACAACCTGCATTTCACGCATTTACCTAAACTAAAGGTTATTCTTATTCTGATGATATCTCAACTATCATGAATGATAGTAAAATATTGAGTGTGTCAAATTTAATATGCCAAAAGATTATGCCAGACCCAAAATTTAATAAAACCATGGAATACTTATATAAAAAATTAGATAGAAATTAACAAATGTGTTTGAGATTCAAATTGTTAAATGAGAAGGAAATATAATTTTTTAACTTGGCATTAATAATCGCAAATAGTTTACGCTTGCGACAATACGATTATAATTGGGTGTTTATATATGAAAAAACTGAATAAACCCAGAAAACGTTTCCATGCATTCTCTATTTAATATTTCAATGGAGATAGGTCACTTTACTTCCATTTTATTTTTGTCAAACCCCCATTAAGTATGCCTGGTTGGATACAGAAGGGGTGAAGGGGGAGGGCTCGGTTATCTTTAAATGATCTTTTAAAATCTGAAAAGTTTCTAACAACTGACCGATACAAAGTTCAGGTGCTAGGGCTGTATTGGTTGGCAAGGGTGGTTTTATGGTAATATTATAATTTGTTGTTATATTTTTTTAATGGTGAAAAAAGATAGGAGAAAGCATCCTTCTGATAAAATAAAACTAAGAGGTTTGAATTTGTATCGAAAAGCTCAAAAGAGAATATCCATAGAAGTAGAGCAAACATTTTGTGTACAGCAAGAAACTTGTGACAACAATCATCATCATTATTATTATTATTGACCCCACGGCCTACTAACCATTTGGGTTATACACACATACGCTAATGTATAATGATAGGGAGACTGTGATATAAAGGAGAGGACTTACAGTTTAACGTGGAATCCGAACCACGGCGGAGGCCTGGCATTCCCCACAATCACAAATTGTGATTATTAAACGTCTTGTTAGAGGTGAAGGAAGGGTTTGGCAATCAGATAAATCTGTGCCAGGACGGAGTATTGAACCCAGGACGGAGTATTGAACCCCGGACCTCCAGCACAGAAGTCTGACACCTTACCCCTAGACACCGGACCCAAACAGACTGAGCAATAAATTGTACGACACAATCACACAGACTTTCTCATATTGTATATTATAGCTTCGAAGAAATTATTCAAAAAATAGGTTTTGAGTAAGATACCCTTATATAAGTTTTACTTATACAAATAAACAAATCCTCCTGTTAATCACAATAATCACTCTTTATTTATAGATTTTAACAAAATTGTTCATATGTATTTAAAGAAATTCAAATTTTCAAAACTAATTTATTTGTAAACTACCCTAAAATTATTTATTTGTAAAAATACAAACTTATTTCTATTTATTATAAAAAAGCTATTAAAAGATGTCCATTATGAATTCAATCTTCAAGTTCCATTTTTAAAACATTCTAATTTTTTGTTTTAAGTAAAATAACCTTAAAATTGATTTATTTTAAATAAACAAAGATACATTATTTTGATATGCAAAATAGTCTCCCGATACCAATATTGAACCAAATCACTAAAGACATTTTTTTGAATACGCAAATTAAAGAATATCAGTCAATAGTAGACTATCCATAAAAAAATTCACCCCCAAAATTAATATACACCTTTATTTGTTATGTTCATGTCAAACACCCCCCAGATATAATTTTAAGAAAAATAATTATAATCATTTTTTTTAAATTCAAATTTTCAAAAATCACTCAGTAAAAGACCCTTTATCGAATTTTAAACCAAAACAAACTAAACAGAGCTATTTGTCTCAAACACTCTCAAGATACTTATTTTTAACCAATTAGTTAGAGCAGTTCAAAAATATTTCCAGTTTTGAAAAGTCAGCAATCAGTAAACAACCCATAAATGAGTTTTTACCTCAAAAATAAATATACACTGTTAATTTCCATGTCAAACATTCCCTAGATGACCATTTTAAAACAAATTGTTAAAGTCATTTGTAAGATATTCTAAGTTTTTGAAAAACCATCATCAGTAAACTACCCTCAAAAAAGTACACATTGTTAATTGCTATGTCAAACAATTCCATGGTCTCCATTTGTAAAATATTTCCTGTTTTTGAAAAAACCCTTATTCAGTAAACTACCCATAAATGAATTTTTACCCCAAAAAACAAACAAACAATGTTCATTTTTATGTCATCTACTACCAATATACCCATTTGGAGACAAATATTTAGAGTCAACTGGAAATATTTCAAGTTTTTGAAAATCAGTTGTCATTAAACTAGCCCTAAATGAGATTTTACCCCCAAAACATATATACAATGTTCACTGTCATGTCAAACAGTCCCAAGATACTCGTTAGAAACATAATCGTAATGGACATTTGTAAATATTTCAAGCATTTGAAAAATCAATCATCAGTAAACTTTTACCCATGAGATTTTACCCCAAACACAAGTAAGCAGTGTTATTTGCTATGCCATACACTACCAAGGAATCCATTTGGAACCAAATTAGTATTTTCATTTGAAAAATATTTTAAGTTTTTGAAAAATCAGTCAACTGGTTTTTGCCCAAAAACCAATCATATAGTCATATCAAACACATCTAAGATATGAATTTAAACAACATCGTTAAAGCCATTTTTGAAAAAATTTGTAATTACAAAAATTATTAATCAGTAATCTACCCTTAATCGAAGGGCTTGCTTAAAAGTGGTTTAAAATAAGCCATAGACTGAAAACAGTAATTAATGTAAATTTAAAAAAAACCATACCCAATTTGGAATCATGGGTTATTTATAGTAAATTTGTGTTCATTCTTAAAATTTCTTTTATCAAAACAATCTAGTTTTATTTCTGTGTGTACAATAAAGTGCTTATTTTAATTGTGCTTGCTAAAGTAATCATAGTATGTATAGATACAAAAATATACATTTTCATTATTTGAAGACATCATGGAGGGAAAAAATAAATTAACATTGTTTCCAAGAAAGGCAAATAAATTTTGTTTCTATTATACTAAACACCGCCTCATTTCTTGCTTCATTTTACATTATATTTAATTTGATAATTTATATAATGTAATTGATATAAAATATAATTAATAGCTTTTCCAATTATTATTTGAAAGGCTAGTTATTTGAAGACATCATGGAGGGAAAAAATAAATTAACATTGTTTCCAAGAAAAGCAAATAAATTTTGTTTCTATTATACTGAACACCGCCTCATTTCTTGCTTCATTTTACATTATATTTAATTTGATAATTTATATAATGTAATTGATATAAAATATAATTAATAGCTTTTCCAATTATTATTTGAAAGGCTAGGTTATGAAGAAAAAAATCAATACATTGAAAATGTTTGCAGCTCTCTCCTGAAACAGATTATATACTTTTAAATATAGTACATTTCTCTATGCTTCCCCCCTTCTACCCCTAAAACCTGACTAGCTGTCATTAAATCCCAAGGGTTCAAAGGCTAAATAGACCTAACCACCATTTGTGTTTAGTTATCGTTCGCAGGTAGCATTTCAAAGTTGACACGATGGGAGTGCTGACTCTTAAGGAAATGCAAGAGAAAAGAGAAGTGTTGACATTAAGCAGTACAACATGACTATTAGGTTATACAGATTGCAGATGATATAGATTCATACTAGTAACCAGTTGTACAGCAACAAATTTTTGGGGGTGTGCGGGGGCGGAGGTCAGAATTAAAATTTGGAAGAAAAGGAGGGTTAGGGGACACAGATCCCTAATTACTGTAGGCGAAATAATTAAGTAACCTTAGTTTATATACAATGAACCAAATCTATTTTTCCAGTATGTTTACAATTTATAACTATTGGGGTACTTTTAATGTGTGTAATGGTAGGCTTACCATTACAGAGACACTTCCAGTGTTTTACTCAAAAAGAAGAATTGGTGGTGGTGGTGGTGGTGGAACCCTATTTGTGTAAGGTGGAGGAGGCGATTAGAAAAATAATAAAGAGTTTTGCACTCCAGCCCAAAGGGATTCCAAGCATCCTTTCTAGGAAAATGTTGCAAGAAACATTAATCCACCTAGAAGCTATTTGAGGGGTCTTTCATTTGATAATTTTAAAAATTTAGATGAGTCCAGAAGGTTTCCAGAGTAGTCCTTGTCTGGATTATTTTAATTAGTTTTCTGTATTAGTGATTTGGCATAGTGATAGAATTATGTTTGTGAATTCGAATGCTGAACCAGTGGATATTTTGATAGTACAAGTGTGCATGCCAACAACGACCACGATGATGTCAAGGTTGAAGAAATATATTATGAAAGTGAAGTAATTAGTCAACATGAAGGAAGAAGGAAAGTGAACAACATCATCATTGGGGATTGGAACAGTGTAATCAGAGAAGGACGAAAGCAGAGGATTATAGGGCCACATTGAGGTGTCAGATGCTCATTGAATTCTGCCAGCGGAATGATCTGGTGGTGACAAAAACCTGGTTCAAAAATGGAAAACAAAACAATATACATGGAAGAGCCCACGAGACATTGGCAGGTACCAAATAGACTACATCCTTGTCAAACAGCGATTCAGGAATGGAGTGAAGAATGTGAAGATATTGCCAGGTGCTAACATCGATTCAGACCACAACCTTCTGGTGGCGTACATTGAAACAAGACTGAAAAATATCAGGAAAAAGAAGAGAGAAGTGGGATGTAGAAAAATTAAGAAGCAACGTTACATTGAAAGAAATTCAATAGAACAAGAGTTAAGTTAGGTGACAGAAGAGAGTATATGTGCGGAAGGGAAGAGGAATAGTGTTAAGAACATTATTTTGAAGATGCTTAAAGACAATGCTGGAAAAGTGAAGAAGGCTGCACAAAAAACCTGGGTAGCCACAGAAATATTTGGAAAATGCAAGAAAGAAGGTAATTGTTAAATATAGACAATGAAGAATATATGAGAATAAACAAAAGGTTAAGAAGAGAAACTGTCAAAATCAGGAAAGACAATATAGAGAATACATGCAATTAGATTATCGAATTGCAAAAAAAAGGAAAGCCTATCCTCATGTACTTTAAAGCAAAGGAACTGGGAGGGAGTAAAAACAAGAGTGTGCAAACTACAGGAATATAAGACCTCAAAGGCCAGATGGTGGTGGATCATAAAGAGGTTCTCATCTTCTTCTTCACTCTCCAGGTACCCTGGTCTATTTTCTTATTTTCTTTGTTGAACAGCTTATTTATTTATATATATATATATATATATATATATATATATATATATATATATATAAAATGAAAATAGACNAAGACGAGGTAGAGAAGATGAAAAAAGGACCCAGTATTTTAAAGAGTAGGGTGGAAAGACTTATAAAAGACATGTGAAAAAGGAAAGCTACTGGAGAATACGACATACCAGCTGACCTTCTGAAGCTACTGGGAAAAAAAAAATAGCTCTTGACAAAACTTATAATTTAAAATCTATGAAACAAGAGAATGGGCCAAGGACTTTCTAGACATAGCCATGGTGGCTCTAAAGAAGAAACATGCTAAGAAAAGCAGTGACCAAAGGACCATCAGACTCATCTCTCATTTAGGAAAGATTGTGGCAAGAATTCTCAAGAGGCTACTGGAACAGAATAAAGAAAAGTGTGATGGAAGAGGACCAATATGAATTTGTAAAATGAATTAGAAATGCCATCCATATAATGAGAATAATTTCAAAGAGTGTGGTGGAAATCAAGGGGAAAAAAACATTTGTTTCATCGACTGGCAGAAGGTATTCGATAGAGTGAAGTGGAAGAAACTGATGGAAATACTCAAAAAGATATGCATCAACTGGAGGGAAAGAAGGCTGACTGCAAACATGTATCTGGGACCGCAAGCAAATATGAGGCTGAATGATGGAGAAACAAACAGTGTAGAAATAGGAAGAGAAGTGAGGTAAGGATGCTGTTTGTCACTCAGCTGTTCAACTTATACGATGAGTGGCTGGTCAAGGAAGCGCTGGAGGAGCGTGGCAATTTCAGGCTAGAAGGACATGTCATCAACACAATAAAATATGCAGATTATCTAGCATTGCTAGCCAAAAATAAAGAAGAGTTGCAGGAAATAATAGACCCGCTGGTGGAGATAGGAAGAAGATATAGCATGGAGATCAACATTGAGAAGTCAAAAGTGAAGGTGATTTAAAAAAATGAAGAGAAGCTGAAAATAAAAATTGGAAACCAAAAGTTGGAAAATATAGAGCAGTTCAAGTACCAGGGAAGTCTGCTGACAAAGAATGCCTACTGCAACAAGGAAATTAGGTCGAGGATCGCCATGGCCAAAGAAGTTTTCAACAGAAGAGGGTCTGGGTCTTATTGACCAGCAGGTTGAGTTTGGAACTGAGGAAGAAACTAATGAAATTTTTAATTTGGAGCATCTAACTGTATGGAGCAGAAACATGGACTCTCAGGATGATGGAAAAGAAATACTTGGAGAGATTTGAAATGTGGTGCTGGAGAAGACTTGAGAAGATCAGGTGAACAAACTGTGTGACAAATGAAGAAGTCCAAAGAAGAGTTTTGAATATGATTCTTCGCTACAAAGCAAACTGGATCAGATACATTCTTAGGAGGAACTGTCTTCTTCACGATGTCATAGTAGAAAAGGTTGAGGGAAAGAGGGGCTTAGGAAAACGGAGGATTCAAATATTGGATGACTTGAAGAAAAGAAGAAAATTCTGGGAACTGAAGCAGTCAGAGGAAAGGGCACATTGGCGGTCTAAGTTCAGTGACAAAAGGAATGAGCCTGTTGTAAGACATGACACCTAATAAAAAGAATAAGATATTTAAAGTGATCTTCTCCCAGATTTTTTTTTTTAAACTGAATGCTCTAGAAGCTATTTGGGATGGTCTTTGCCTGAAGATTTTTCTAAAATCACATGCCCCTAAAAGCCATTTGGTAATGTCCTAACCAGGCAAAATTTTGAAAATTTGATGCCTCTAGAAGCTATTTGGAATGGTCCTTTGCTGGAAATTTTTTAAAAATTAATTTAGGATCTTGGGGAGGGCAACTGGCTTTTTACCCTACCCCCTAATAGTAATGAAGCTGTGGCAAGAAATGTAGACATTTTATTAGCGGATAATAACTAGAAAATCTAATAGTACAATACCAATGCAAACACCTAGATGTAGATGGTAGGATACTATTAGAATGTACTTGGAAGAGAAAGGGTGTAATGAGTTGGAGTGGAAAGAATTATTTCAAATAGGGATAGGTGGCATTTTTTTGTAAATGTGGCATTGAACTTTCAAGTTCCTAGTGCCATAGAGTAAATAAGTATGAATAGTTATAATTAACATTCCAAAATGATATCACACATGGGCTATAATCAACTAAGGTAAAAATTCTATAAAAATGTTACTTTTTAAGTAACAATGGAAAAATTGTTTAAGTGACCCAACTAAGTTATTTATAAGAATACATTCTTGGTTACAAATGTCAATCATTTTGCAAAAAAAAAAAAAACGCTCAGAATGATTTAGTAGTGGTAAGAACAGTCCTAGGAACCAGGTTTTCAGTTCAATATATATATATATTTTAAATAAAATTTGCTTAAATACCTCTTGAAGTATTTTCTCATAGTTTGAAGAGCATAACGAGCCCAAACATCAGATATTGGATTCTGTCCTTGATATGCTGGACGTAGAATAGGGTTGGAAGGACAAGGCTCCCTTTCAGTGTAATGGATAGCTGTAAAAGATTCTAGTGCATGGCACAACACATCAAACCTATAAAATAAATAGTTATGATAAGATATAAAATCAATTAACTGTACACTAAAATTAAACAAATGTCCCATCTATCTTTCTATGTTATCTGTTTCAACATCCAGTAACTATTACATTAAAAGAACCGTTTTATTTTAGTCACACATTGGCACAGGAGAACTATCACGAGTTTAGATGGCTCTAATTGACTATAAAACCATTGATTAATGTAATAACAAATATCAATTTGTTTAAATATGTTGAAGTATAGTATCCTAGAAATGTGTGCAAAACCAGAAATATGTCTATCAAACAATGTGTTAATTAAAACAAAATTTGTATGAGATACATTTTATTTTGTGTGTTGCGTTATTACAACATCAAGTAACAGAATGGTTGACCAAGATTGTATTTTAGCTAAATTTGATAAACTACCCTTTCTAGAGCCATTAATTATTATTGCACACTTATTTGAAAACGACAAGTGTTAAAATATTATAAGTGAATACGGTAAAATAATGGCTTTTTAGCTATAGAAATTATCTCCTATTAGCCCTTCAACAAGTATGAACATATATTTACATTTAATTTGTCATGGCTTCTTAGGAGTATGTAAATATGTTTTAATGTATGTCTAAATTAGTATGGCCATAAATAAATGTTCAGCCATATTTATGCTCTACTGCTATCTATGTTATGTTAAAGAAACTATTTAAATACCTTTACTAGTTTATATATTTTCAAATAGATGGCTAACGTTACACGATAATTAGTTTCTCTTATTGTCGGTGGAGAAAACAGGAGACGTTTTCCTTTCATAGATGTAGCTGTGCATGACGGCTGTCACAAACCCATGGTTGATGAAATCCATGTTTATCTTAGTAGTTATAAGTGTTGCCACACAATTAATTTGTGAGTTTTTTGCTGTGTCATTGTTTATAAAGGTAGTGGTCGCACATGAACATTTATAGTCATACCTTAGTTTTTATTACTGTTTTATTTATGGAGGCAAATTCACAGATTTATAAATAAAGGTAGTTGCCGCGCGAATGTGTATAATCCTATAATAGTTTTTATAGTGTTGTATTTATCATGTCATCTTCACGGAAAATATGAATGCTCACAAAAAAAAAGAGGTAATGAAATAGTTTCAAATTGGAAATCCGCGGGTGATATGAGTGACATAAATGATAGTGATGATGGGGTTTCATCTAGTTCATCTGAGCAGGAACCTGAACATGTAGTTGCTGCCGATAACAATATGACACATTTCGGTGGCCAAATAATGCCAATTTTCATCCGAATAATTTACAGTTTGATGGCAATAATGCTGGAATTTTGGCACTTTTTCTAGGTATTATTTTTTAAATTTGTATAAACACTATTGAAACTGCAATACATGATTTTAAAATTTGTATAAAAATAATAAAAATATAATTTTCACCAAAAACCTCACTCCACAAGGATTATGTGCTATATTAAAACTATACTAACCAAAGGGTTAATATATTAATGTAAATATGATGTACAGGGTTACACATAAAGAAGTGTACTGAAAGTTGACAACAGTGCATGCGCAATAAGTTATTCATACATGCAAATAGACATTGGATTGTTGTATACAGTTTTCATTTATTTACTCGAAGTACGTATTTAACGTGCACCTTCTGAACCAAGCACATCATAATTTCTATGAGCTAGAGTGAATGGGCCTACCAATTTTGCCAGGAAGAGTGTTTTAAAACACCTTCCAGAGTTGCTACAAACAACATGGGACCAATGACTTTACTTCCCCTTTGAAAGAAGCTGTGCCAAGGATTTTTATCACTCGAGAAAAATCTGTTATTATTATTATTATCATCACCACGTCTTACTACCCATTCGGGCTGTACACACTTACGTTAATGTGTAATGGTAGGGTGATTGTGAGATGAAATGGAGGACCTACAGTTTAACGTGTAATCCGAACTACGGTGGAGGCCTGGCATTTCCCACATTCACAAGATGTCTTGTCAGAGGTGAAGGAAGGGTTTGGTTATCAGATAAATTTATGCCGGGACCGGGGATTGAACCCCGGCCGCCAGCATAGAAGTCTGACACCTTACCCCTAGACCGCCAGGTCACCCAAAAATCTGTTGACCCCAGCTGGGTTTGAACCCATGAACATTGGGTCCTGAGATGAGCACTTTACTCCAAGATCATCAAAGTCGACTTGTTTACAGTTAATTTTATAATAGATTAGTTGTGCTACAATCTTAAAAATGGCTTTAACAATTATAGAAGGAGTGTTTATTAAAAACCATTATTTTCATTCATACATAAATAGATCAGTAAAAGAGGTATGTCTCTGTATCTTAAAACACATTTTAATGGAGGTACACCAACAAAACAATCTCTTTGGTACTCATTTCAAAATGATGATCTTATAGTGAGAGAAACACAAATAACAGCAATTTTCTGTAACAAAAATGTAAAATGATACAAGTGCTATGTGAGCCAGACAAGCGACATTAGTATTGTATTGTATTGTATTGTATTGTATTGTATTGTATTGTATTGTATTGTATTGAATTGAATTGTAGACTGGCATTACATTACAAGAATGAAAACTCCTTTAAAATCATTTGGTTTTCTGATGACTGTATCACAACTCTTTCAAAATAATATATAAACAGGCAGAACATGTATTTTATTTGTTTTTATCTGTGAGAAAATGTTTTGTCAAGGCCAATGCACAAAAGTTGCCCTTTACAACACGGTCTGTAAACATGTAATGTGTTTGTAATTTTTTTTTTTAATGAGGCCAGTCAAAGTGAAATCCTAAATAAATATGTGTGAAAATATACAGTTGAGTCGAACTTAGCTGGTACATAGATTTCCCGAAGTTCTAGGTGACAGTGGTGATGAAAACAACAATTTATTCCAATGAGTAATATCTTATTAAGGGGGCCAAATTCTTCTCGCCGCGCCGGGGGACAGTTCCGTTCACTTCACTGAAGGATTGTTTGAATGGGCGGGCTGCTGTATTTGTGATGAGTGTGCACCTATGACAATGCATGTGAAAAAACGAACCCCACTCTTCTACCATCTGTGCCCACACCTCTTGTGTACCCTTCTGACGCTGTGGGAGACAAACCGTGTCAGTCCCCTTTGACACTGGTGCTGATAGCAAGGGTTTGCAATCCAGACTTGGCAGCGGAACTACAAGCCGTTATGAAGGGGTTGTATGAAAGAGGAACTCAGGATGTAGTCCCCAAAGTCTTTATTCAAGGCTCTAATTCAACCCCTTGGTTGATTTGGTTACACAACTGTACGCCAAAAAGAAAACCTCATCTCCATGGCCACGCACGTGTGCAATAACATTCATTACAACCACCTCAGCAAGGCTCCAGCCAACGTGCTCTCAACAAGCCCAGAACGGGAGTGCTGCAATGAGCTCGAGGCGAGAGCCTCCAAGTCCATCATGACTGTTCGCAGCCATTCACGCAGGAACATTCAAGTCCAGGAAACCTTATATAAACTTTGGATAGTTTCTATTCCTCATATTTGGATTGGATCATGATTTGGTCATCTCAATATGAAAATATGCTCATCAAGACGAGGATAAAATAACTCTTGGTGGCCCGTTCAACTGATAGACAACAAAAACACTCACTTTCTAAATTTCATGATTTAAGACTTTTATATTTCTCTGCAACATTATAATTCCTGTTTCATGTTATAATGTGTATCTCTTGGTCTCTTCAAGTTGATTATTTTTACAGTCACTTAACATCAATTTCTTCCATCCTCAATTTCAAACACCTTGCAGTTGCACATTGACATTTTTAAAGAAAGTTTGCTTGGTCTGATAGTTAAAATTGTTGATTGTAAAACATTTGGAATTTTTTCTTTGAAATTTAGTTGTATCGTTTTTTGAGATTATCTCTTGGGTCTCTTTGCTTGATTTAACTTAATGTGAGGGGCTTCACCCGATTACAATGAGTACTTTCTAGTAGCACTCTTAAAGGGCCAGACTTGTGATTATTTTTTGTTTATATTTGGTCCACATCTGCCTGGATTATGGACATAGCCAGTGATTATCTAACTTGGATGTCTTGTTTTATTCTAAGTTTATAATAGAATTCACCCAATCGTTAATTGTGAGGAGGACTTACTGGTAAACTTCAAAAGGGTTTTTTGGTTATAAAAGTAGAATGTATTTGTCTTATGTGTGAAGTGGTTTACCTTTCTTATTTTTAAGTTAGATAATCCGAATTACGTGTCTCAGGATGATCCATCCTTGGAATTGTATGCCTCCTGATTAGATTTGACTTGTGCTGATATGTTTAGCCCTTAAAAGGGCCGGCTGTCCTTATTACGGTTTTTTGTATCCTTTAGATACTTTGGACTTCTCCCCTACATTAAGTTTTGATATAGACATTTGAGGTATTTTGCCTAGTTCTGGTTAAGAGGAGAATAGGTGTAACCCATTGCCTCTTGTGTTGTAATTTGTTTGCTTTTGAACAGGATTGTTTCAAGGTGGTTAGATTAATAATAGTGTTTGTACCAAGCCCAACTGTTTACTGATGGAGCTTCTTTCCCCTAGCTATTCTTAGGATTTTGTATGGACTTCCGGTTTTTTGTTGTCTATATGATTAACGTCATTGTTAGAAAATTTAAATTGTCTTTGTTTTATCTGTTACCCGGGCCAGACCCATTTACTTTGATAAGTGTAATTATTCATTGTTGTATGTCTGGCTTTGGCAAGTTATGTATAAACAACAAGTGTCACCATTTATTGAGTGTAACCTGTGTTTATAAATAATTATTCTTTGATAATCTTCACTTTTCCCTCCCTTCTGGTACAAAAATGGTGCTTGGTAGAATAGTGGTACTAGCACCACCAGGTAACACCAGAATCCTGGAGGAGAGAAGTCTTGAGGTCTACAAATGCCTCCTCCTAATTTTCTTTCCACAAATACTGGTAGTCCTTTCTTGTAAAGTGAATGAGTGATTCAGCTCTTTCAGCATAGGGGAATCAATTATTTTCTTCACAAACTCACATTTACTTAGTTTGCATATCAGGTGTATCCATCTTAGGGCTTCGAATACAAGCCATATTCTAATTAACTTTATTGACCAATGTTTGGCGGGGATTATAACATCATCCTAAGAAACGCATCGCTATTGTATTTCATAATCTACTAATACACGCTTCAGAACATGTTGGAATTCAGTTTGTTCATTGGTCAAACCAAAGACCATTCTTTTAAATTGAGTAGTCTTCTTCTTTGCCTCATCTGTCAGAGGAAGTTGTTAATATCCATGAGCCAAGTCAAGTACTGTGAACACCATGCTACCAGAGAGTTGTTCAAATTTGTCATCTATTTGGATAATGGATATCTATCCCTTGTGGTCTGGTGGTTTAGTCATCTGGGATCCACAACAAGTCTATCTTCTACGGTTTTCTTTCTTACTAATAAAATTGGGCTTGAATATGGTGACTTAGTCTCCACTACAATGCTGTGATCCTTCCATTCCTTGACCATTTTTTCTAACATCTTCCTTCTCTTATATGTGTGTGTGTGTGTGATACTGCTTGTTTGCAACAGGTTTGCTGACTGGAACCTAGAAAATGTCCATTTTTGTCAACTCAATGCATCTCAACTATGAAAGTTTGGAAGCAAAACAATCGCATAACTCCTTCACCAACTTCACTATTGAAATAATGTCTTGTTCACCAGTACAATTATCAATAAGTTCTCCTTTATTGATAAGCTTAAATTTTGAGGTATTATTGCCGATGTGTTGTGTAGGTCTTCACTTGCCAACATCCAGTATGTCCACTAACTCAATATGTCCCACACTGACATCTTTTTCATATACATCGCAGCATTGCATGTATTTATATTACAAACTCCCCATTTTTATCTCATCTTGTGGTACAGTTGCTACAATTTGAATACAATTAAAGCTATTTGCCTACAACTTGTTGGCTGGTGACGTAATAAATTTAGTTGGATTCTTCTTTGTTACTACTTATAAATTTAGTTTATTAACTGGATCTTCTTCTGCAGTTCCAACAGATAAAGGTTATCCTAATATAATGAATGCAACACTTGGCAGTTCCATCCAAGTTCTTTCGGTGATGACCTCGGTACTCTGCACATTTTCTGGAGCAACCAGCACCTCAATAGAATTGCAACACCCATGATTATATAAGCAATGTCAAAAAAGTTATTAAATTATCCATGTTTCCAAACTCATGTAAACTATTTTCACATGCTTGACTCAGTAACCCGGATTTAATGGGCACCATTTCTTGTATAAAGCAGCCCGCATGAACTGCCTGTTTTTATCAATCCCATGAACGACATGGTTCCTATCTTCACTTCTTTCAGATAATTCTCCAAATCATTAGTAATGTTTCTCTCTGTGCTAGTGAATTTAAATATGCTTTTCTGATGGTTATTTCGGTTAGCATGCAAACCCTTTGTATGGCCACAAGCTATATATTTTATGGGTCTCCTTGCTTCTGAATGATCTCAAGAAATATGTCCATAATTTTGGCAATTAAAGCAGCATAGTTCTTTTTTTTCTTTTTTGTGTCACTGATTCTGGCCAATTACGTTTTATCTAATTTTAAGATTGCAAGATTATTGCTAGCTAAATATTTTAAGATCTTGTGATTTGGGTTGGTCATTTGATATCCATGAAACCTGTTTTTCTGGACAATCTGCAATAAGTTTTGTTCTCTGTACATTCACTTCTTAAAAATCTCTCATGTCATAAATATCATCAAGGTCATTATTATGTTTAATCATTATAAGTGTACATAGCTCACGTGACCATATACCAATCACAAGTTGTTTCTAGGTATCTATGAATTTTAATCCCAGTCTCTTACTTACACAGTCAGACTTTGTTGTGGAAAAAAATGTGTTGTTCATACTTTTTTTCTTTCACACAATATTTCATTAGATCAAATTTCTCAGGGAGGCTTAAAGTTACCACAAAAGTATGTCTAAATTGATGTTAGAATGGCTCCCAACTGACTATTTCAATTAGTTGGGATCGGTACTAGTGCCAAGCTGCACCTGTGAGGCGAGTCCTAACCAACTCCGGCTTGAAAAGTTCCTGGCATTTATGGAGCTCTGCTGTGGTATTGATGATATGTAGCCACTCAGATGAGTTCACTCCTAGTGACTGTCCATCAAAGTGAGGGATGCTTAAGGCCAAGTCAGACAGTATGTTATAGGTTGGTTCTGGTGTTTGCTGTTGCTAAACCACATCATTTCATAAAGCACTTGGTAATGCCAGCAGTTACTTTCCAAAATGAGGTTCAGAGCACCCTGCATTGGCATAACAAAGTTGGTCTTATTTTCTATCACTTCTTCCTAAATATTTTGGTATTGCCATTTCATTATATATATATATAAAAGCACACTTTTTTTTAGACCTATTGGCAGTTTTGTTTGTTCTAATCAATTGTAGCTGTACCGTGGCTACAAAATAACTTCGCCACCAACCTCCGCCACCTAAAAAAGGTGTATACACACTTACCACATTTTACTGAGAAACCAGCGCCTTGTATGGATCCTCCACGCACGTCAACACAGAACACTGTTCATCGTTCAAGTTAGACGAGAAAACAAGAATGAAGACATGGGGTGCCATGTGATCCAGCTCACTTGTCTCCAAGTTGCAAACGCTGCGCAGGCGCTAAAAATTGGGTGTAAAAAGGCGCCCTGTGCTATCACGTGTCTCCCTACCCCCTCATAGTCATCCTATCAACGTTGTGAGCAGGCATCGATGTGAGAACCACACTAACTAGCTGAAGATGACTTCATTGGACATGAAATACCTCCCTACCATTTTTTCCCCGCTGTTCTAAATTAAATATAAGCAAGTACCTAGAACGAAGCAATCACTTTTTGATACTAAGAGCAATCAGGAACTTACCTAATTGTAAGTTGTAGTTATTTTGGAGGTGTTTTTTTTTAATTGAAAAACTAGGCTTTGGTTAAATTTAGTTAGAATCATGTAGGGATTCAATTGTGTCTTTTTGTGTGTATATATAAATTAGTTTCTATTGATATTTATTCTGGGTAGTGACATTTTTTGTCTTAAACATTTTGAATCCGGTTTGGGATGATTATTTTTCAAGTAAATTTTGTTCTACATAATCTTTGAGCACTGTCGTGCACTTTAATTCTGTTTCCATACATGTAACTTTGAAATAAGTCCATTCATTAATAATATTTTTTCCATCATATTTTTTTATATTTAATGTTATTGGGGAATACTTTAGATATTTTGATTAACATTAGGTGCAGCGCTAGATCGAGCAAATCTCTTCTAGTTATGTTATAAAAGTATGTTATAAAAGTATGTTAAATGTTGTTAAATGCAATGCATGCGATCACTATTTTTGAATATTGTTTAGGAGAAATAAATATTTATATATATATATATATATATTACTTCTTGACTTGTATAATGGATGCTGTCTAATATTCTGCACTGTTCACTATCCATACAGATTATAATGTTTTCCTTTCTGGAGCTTATTTTATCATCTTAGAATAAATTGGCCTTGAGGCCTATGTTGATTCTATTGTATTTGCTTTGCTTAATATTTAGCAATACCATAACTCCCTCAATGTTATTTGTCGAATGTTCATCTTTATTAATGTTAAGATAGCTTGGTCAGGATACCTGGCATATTTGAGAGTAGGACAAATAAAGTTCCCTGGTGATAAACGATATACACACACACACACACACACACACTCAGATGACTTGCCGGACATATACACACATGATCATAAAGGCACAATGTGTTAATTTCCTTACAATTGTTTATTTAACTGTTGTCCAACATATATCAAATACCGTTTCTTAACACCACAATTACTAGCACACATCGAAATCATGTCTTCCCCATCGCCAAAAGACACAAGACCCTGTCATATCTCTCTTTCTCTCCTACCACACAGTCATCCAACCTCACATAAACATCTCTCCAAGTAATTTTTAAACATGCATATCCACCAAGAAAACCATCAGTGTTTATTATATTTTTAAACTATACTGTGATGATATTGTATGCAACTATTCCCCCCTTCTCTTTAATTTGTTAATTTTAATATATTGTGTATTTTGGAAATGTTAAAATACTTATTTTTAACTCAAATAAAATGCATATGTGTTCCCCATTAGTATTTCTCTGATCACCACTGAGCAGCTTTAAATATGCTGTGTGTGTGTGTGTGTGTGTGTGCGCGCACGCGCACGCGCACGCGTGCGCATGTGTGTGAGCCCCGGGAGATCAAAATAAAAATATTTATTGTTTAGCTTTTTCTTCAATCTACTGTCTAATTTTTACTATGGAAAGGCATAGATATGTAAAAATACATACATTTTGGAAAATTATATTTCTATTCAAAATAGATACTATTAAGATACAAAATTTTAAGGTAAATATTCTTTAATCATATTATTTTAGAGATGTAAAGAGAAAAAATTATTATTTTATAATGTATAATTTAAAAATGGATTGCATATTTCCTCTTAAAGTATTTGAAAAGCCACCTATTTTTTAATTTATCTAAAGAAACTATAGTTCAGATTAAGGCCCCAATTTTTATCAAATTTGTGTAATTTAATTTTTATTTAAATATGGAGACTATATTTTATAAAAAATATACCATTCATGCCTGTCTAGTATAATACCAAGATTACTGATTATTATTATTATTATTATTAGCACCGCGTCTTACTACCTGTTCAGGTTATACGCACTTACGCTAATGTGCAATGGTAGGGTGATTGTGAGATGAAATGGAGGACCTACAGTTTAACGTGGAATCCAAACCACGGTGGAGGCCTGGCATTCCTCACATTCACAAGATGTCTTGTCAGAGGTGAAGGAAGGGTTTGGTAATCAATTACTGATTAACTAGAAATATAAAAATCTGATGTGTTCTCAAGGAAGCACAGTTTTAACTGATTTGGTTGGTTTTAATTTGATTTAATTTTAAGTCAAAATGACACACACAAGGTTTGTTATAGTAAATAATTTTGGTAGTAAATTATAGTTATGTCTATAGCCCAAACCACAGGGACTAGAATTATCATTATATATAATAAATAATGGTTAAAACAAAAATTAAAAATAAATGTAAAAAAAACAATTTTAACAACTTACTACAATGAGATTATAATTATTTTTTTAACCATTTATGAGTGATATCAAATATTTCTTACCCGCTGTACACACACACACGTTCCGGAAGTGAGAGGGTGTGCAGAGGATCAACCAAACCTAAAGTTGGCCTAATTGCTCTATTTGCAATTCCAGTCTTTGCTTTAAGTGGACGATAGTCAAAAATACTAACTCCAGTTGTTTCACTGCCAGTGCCAGATGTTGTTGGCACTGAAATACAAACAATAAGACAATAAACAATGTTGAGTGAGTGAAGTGTTGGTGAAAATGAATAACAAGATTTTATGTTCTTTATTTATTTTCAATGAACAACTTCAAGTTTTTTGGCTTCTGGAATGAAAAGAAAATATCAGCATATTTATTTATTTTGACCAATTCATATTAGCATATTTAATATCTTTTTTATTGCAGTTTATGGATAGGAAACTATATTACATCAAAAGTGAGCAAACTCCAAAGTAGCCCTAGTTATAATATTCTTGGAAATGATGTGGGAGCATTTTTATTAATTGAATGTTTTGTGTGTTCACTTAAACTATTAACTACATTAGTGAAATGTTTCATACTTAGACTCTAAAATATATTAAGATCAGATTATTATTAAAGTACCTTGACTGGGTAAAATGTATGCAATTTTTTTTAAACAAAGTAAAGACCTATCAACACCAGCATCACTCTTATCCCATACTCTCATTAAAACAAGAAACTTCATATTCTATGCAAAATTTATTTTTTGTTAGTAGTTTGAAAATTATTCACTTATTGATATATCCAGAAATGAACTAGAGATGTAGGCTAACACCTGTGTTGGCCATCGCACAAATTAAGGATATTCAAATATTATTAGTTTTTAGGCGAACTCTTTTAATCTATTATTTTAACAATGAGCTACAGCTGTGTGGGATATAGATATATTTATTTAATTTGAAGAACTCGTTGACTAAGTTGTTGTTTTGTTTAAATATAAAGTAAATCTTGGAATAGCTGTTTGTATCACTTGTATTAAGGATTTAGTCTTTTGAATTAATGTATGTATTTTTAATCAATAAAATGTAATTGGTTTTTTCAATGATTGAAAGTATGAAAAAATCCAAGAATGAAATAATTTTTTATTAAATTTTCATAGTTTTTATAAAGAAAATAAAAGTTTTAATGCAACCATGGGAGGCTAGTGATACATTTCAGCCAGCCAGTAAGCTAAGTTATAAATGAGGTCAACTTACCAGCAATAAGGGGCTTAAGACTACAAGTGACTGGTTTGCCTTTCCCTATTGGAGCATTCACATAATCTAGGAACTGTGCATCAGGATCAGAGCAGTATAGATTAGCAGCTTTGCAAGTGTCGATGACAGAGCCACCACCAACGGCAACAAATGCATCAAATTTATTCTCTTTTGCATATTCTATAGCCTCTTGCAAACTATAACAAACAATAATACTTTTATGTGGACACGAGCAAGACATGTATTTGAATATTTATTTCAATAAATGGACCCGAAACTTTGTGCATAGGCTCAACATTGTAATTTTATTGGTACTCTTTGACAAATAAAGTATTAAAACATACTTTAACTATAAGGTGCATTTTGCTGTTTGAATCATATCATATTGAATATAACAATGAAACATAGTTTTTTTTTAAATGTTGTGAATTTCATTTTTAATGATGGAGGAAAACAAATATCAGAAGTTTGGTCTGCTGATAGCATTGAAGGATGTTTTCAATTCATATCCAATAAGTTAGTGATCACATGACAATGTTTCAAGTTCAAGTACGATAGTAAACATCTCATTCTGTACTTTTAAGTTGGTTCAATTTAGTATATATCATAAAAAATTAAATTTGGTTGCACAAGATTCTAGAGGAGGAAGAGGGGATATATCAAATTTAGCCTTAAGATTATTTGGTCATCCAAAATCTATACATATAATATAACTCTTTTTAAGGTATGTCCGTACACTGGACATTTTGTTGAGTTTCTAAATTTTCTGGGTAGTATATAAAAATAAGACCCAATAATATGTTTTTATAATTTTGGTCTGTCTGACTGTTTGTTTGTTGCGACTAAACTCAAAAAGCAATTATCAAATAGAGACAGGACTTTTCTGTTGTACTCATTTTTTCAGGAACAGGGTAAGTTATGTGCCATGACACTACCTTATCAGTAGAGGTACACTTTAAAAAGTGACATTCTCTTATTCACATGAAAACCCCTCTCAAATTGTTTGTTAGGGTGTCAGGATTACATAAAAGTTAATTATTTTAAAATCGGTTGAGATTTCAGGGAGCGTCGAGCAAAATGAGAACAAAGCAGTGTGAAAAAAAGGCATGAGCAGTAAACATACATTGCAGCTGCTTGGCTTGGGTATAAAGAGATGCACTTGATTCAAGCAGTGGGAACCAGGTTGGGAGGTGGGAGGGAGCAAAATTGTATTTCTTCAGAAATATTCATATGCGAATAAAGCACTGCTCTCAACTCTGTTTCATTATTTTCTAGAAATAAAAGTTGTTGAATGAGTTTGAACTAAAAATAATAATCTTGCTTACTATTTGGTATTTAACCAACAACACAATTTTGTTTGGTGTGATAGGGTGATCACTATAAAATGCTTCTTTCAATTTATATATTTTTTCTTACAAATCAAATTCAAATTATCTATTTTGGTGTTCATTGCAACAATGCCTTTACGTAAGAGAGCCAATGTTAGCATACATGAATTTGAGCCTTAAATTTAGCTACTTTTACTGGTTTTTAAATGGTTTTACATGTAAATTAAGTTTACTAAGGTTTGTATAATAAATAGTAAATCTAAACTATTTATTTTGGTGCTCAATTATGATACAAGAACTGCAAAAGTTTTAATTATTTATTTTGGATGCTCACAAGTAGTCAATGTACACTATCTATTCATATAACAGTTTTGAACTTGATTTGTTTATGATTTGTTAAAGCAATGTATAAAACACCAATATTAACAGTTTATAGTCTGTGGCTGGGTCAGTTGGTGAAGTGCCTCCATCTTAATTTTTCTTTCCACAATTCTTCTCCTCTCACTTCCACACTTGCCTGTGATCTGCTCCTCCCATCTTTTTCTTGGTCTACCTTGAAGTATTTTTCTTACATACTTTTCTCCAGCATTATCCTTGGCATCCTTTCCTTTTCCATTCTCATTACATGCCCATATCATCTCAGACTTGCTTCCAATACTATCTCATATAATCCCTGTACCCCACTCTTGCCCGGAACATTTTATTCCTGATCCTGTTTCTCCTCTCGATGGATAGTATGCTCTTCACAAACTTTATTCCCATGACCTCCACTTTCCTACTCTCTCTTACATTCAATGTCCATGTATATGCTGCATATGTGACTATGGGTACAAAGTACTCCCTATAGAGCACTTCATTAAACTTCAAGGGCACTTCTCTCCTTCAAAGAAGTTCTCTTACACGCCTATAGAACAACTCTTTCTCTGCTCTATTCTTAGTAGATCCTTTATACTCCCACCCTTCGCCTCAATCAGGCTTCCCGAATATTTTACAATCTATACCTTTCTCAGCTCTACTCCATTCAACTTTACTAGGCCTTATCCTCTTCCATGTAACTATCATCACTTCCTTCTTCACCTTGCTGAATTTCGTTTCCACACATTTTCACTTCCTCATTCTATTCCTGCAACTGTTCTTGTACTTCCTCTTTCTTCTTCCTCCATACCATCAGATTATCAGAAAACATCATGGCCTTTAGTTAGTTCCTTCCTGAGTTTCCTTTCCACTTTAATCATGACCATTTCCATTAGTATTACAAAGAGTATTTCTATAAGGAAAACATCTTTTCACTTTATGAGGTAAATGTATTATATTTGGAAAAAGGTACACATAAACATATAAAAGGAATAAACAAAATAAGGATTTTACAATGAAAAGACCCAAGTTCACATTTTACATTGCTGCCATTGGACAAAGAGGTAATGGCTGCCTTTTGAAGAAAATCGATTGTTATTGTCCAATCTCCCGACCTATGGTTCAGGGAGTTTTAAATGAGCAACTCAACTTCCTAAAAGAGGAAATCAAAACACACATGAGGGAGGAAAAGAAAAATTGTAAAGAAAGATAGGACATTTAGAGAGGAACATCTATAAGGAATGAATACCCATTTATTTATTATATATAGTTTGTATTTATCTATTAATTCAATAAGCAACATTTCCTCTTCTTTGCTAAAATTTAAATCATATTTCAACAGACATTCTATCAAAATCTTTGAAACAAATCTACCGCTCCGAGAAAGTTAAAAATAAGAACTGGTGGAAGCCACCTGTTTGTAATACGATAAGCACATAATAATAGTATTGTAAAATACAATGCCAAGTTTGACCAACGGTTAGACTTTAGGGACAGTTTAGTTACGGGGACTTTGACGAGACATTGTAAGATTGGCCCTAAGTATATGATATCACAGAGAACACAGATTGAGGACAATATTTAGATACTAGAGCAAACAACATATCATTTGATAAGGTATAAGGAGTTCAGATATTTAGGAACAATTTTAACTAGCGATAACAAAATTAGATTGGGAATTAAGATTATTATTATTATTATTATTATTATTATTATTATTATTATTATTAGCAGCGCGTCTTATTACCCGTTTTGGGTTATACGCACTTACGCTAATGTGTAATAGTAGGCTGATTGTGAGATGAAATGGAGGACCTACAGTTTAACATGGAATCCGAACCACGGTGGAGGCCTGGCATTCCCATCATTCATGAGATGTCTTGTCAGAGGTGAAGGAAGGGTTTGGTAATCTGATAAATCTTTGCCGGGACCAAGGATTGAACCCCGGCCGCCAGCACAGAAGTCCGAAACATTACCCCTAGACCGCCAGGTCACCTGGAAATTAAGAAAATAATACAGTCGGGAAATGCTTGTTATTACTTGGTCAGTAAGTTTTTGGCAACTCGACTGCTGTCAAGGAATGTAAAACTCAGAATATACAAAACCATAATTTTATCGGTTGTTCTCTATGCGTGCAAAACATGGCCTCTTACCTTAAATGCCAAAAATAAATTTAGGGTGCAGGGTGCTTAGGAAGATATTTGGTCCAAAAATTGATTAAGATAGTGGTGAATGGAGGAGGCTATATAATGATGAGCTGTATAGTGCACACCCTGTAATAATCACCAGACATTATTAGAGTAATAAAATCTCACAGGTTATGGTGGCCAGGTTATGCAGCGCGAATGGGAGTATCTAGGTATTGACCGGCAAACCGAATGGGAAAAGACCAGTGGGAAAATCTAGATGCAGATGAAAGGATAACATTTGGATAGACCTGAGATAGATAGGGTGTAATGAGATATATTGGATAGAATTAGCTTAAGATAGGGAGTGTGGAAATGCACTCTCGAGTTCTTAATGTCATAGAGTAATTAAGTAGAGTAAGTTTATGTTTAAGTAAAGTCTATGTTTTTAGAAATATTTTAACACCATCTACCATCATTTGTGCTATTCAAATGAAAAAACTAACAGTGTTTATTTAACGAAGATACCTAAAGGTTTTATCTTTATATTTAGACTAAATGACTTTAAGCCAAAAGACTTTAGGCTAAATGACTTTCCGCCAACTGACTTTAGGCCAAATAACTTTTAGGACTCCTAGCAAACTTTACATCGAGATTTTTTTTTATTGAAAATTCACTTAGGGTCAAGTGAATTTAAGGCCAAATGATTTTAGGCCAAATTACTTTTAGGCTATATGGATTTTAGGCCAACTGACTTTAGGCCTACTGCCGCATCTCCAAAGGAATATCATAAAGGACAAATACAGGAAATGGGCATTGGATGTGAATATGTATAATATATCTCGGCAATATATCAGCACCCATGTAAATTGTGAACGCTTTCTTCTTTTCAATGTAAAAGCCATATTTTGTTTGTTACTTTGTAGCATCGGATGGGTTATGAAAGACACTAAACAACCATAAATGGACAAGACTTACCCCGTTTGCTTGTTGACTGGGGCTGCGTGGAAGAACGACACAAAACCACCGGACGCACCTTCAAAAATAGTACACTGTTAGCGAAGACTGGGGGGGGCAAGTTCAGCGAACGCCTTGAGTTGAGTTGACTTGCGCAGTGGATAGATCCCCTCCAAGAAGATTCCCGAACGTCCACGGGCCTTCCCGAAGCTAAATCGGCATGCGCTATGTTGTGTTCCTTTATAAATCTCGAATGTTATTCCCTCCCTTTTTCCCATCTTCCCCTCTTCTGTGCTTTATGGTATATATTCTGGCGCCTGTGCCTACGAACTTTACAATTGGGCCTGAGTCGTATCAGGGATAGGATAAGCTCCGGCTTTCATCAACGTAAAATGTAAGAACTAAATTCACTCTCGGCAAATTTAACTTTTTTTTTATTGTAAAACTTTTCAAAATTCCATTTTGGCCTATTATTCAAATACTTTAAAAACAAATCTGACAGTTAGGATTTTACACTATTGTTCTTTAGAGGTCGCTTCATTGCGAGGTCATGGCGTCTTATCGCCAGTAGAGTTATTATAAATCGATTGTATCGATAATTATGTTCAAGGGGTATCGTGTCAATTTACTGTAATATTTAAATAATGTTCACGGGAACTATTCAATATTTCAATTTAAACTGTCTTGTTGTCATTGGCTATGCGCCGTTTCTAATGTACAAATATTTAATATTTCAATGTAGGTGTTCTTGTTGTTATTTTGCAACATACTAATTCTGATAGGCAAATATTTAATGTTTGAATTTATATTATTCTTGTTGTTATTTACAACACGCCATTTCTAATGGACAAATATTTAATATTTTGATGTAGGTTTTCTTGTTGTTATTTTGCAACATACTAATTATGATTGGCAATATTTAATGTTTGAATTTAGATTATTCTTGTGGTCTTTTGCAACATGCCATTTCTAATGGACAAATATTTAATATTTTGATGTATGTTTTCTTGTTGTTATTTGGCAACATACTAGTCATGATAGGCGAATATTTAATGGTGAATTATTCTTGTTGTTATTTTGCAACATGCCAGTTCTAAAGAGGCGAATATTTAATGTTTGAATATGGAATATCTTGTTGTTAGTTGCTACTAAGAATGGCGCCCTGGCTAATAGATTTAGGAGTAACTACCTTTGTTAAATTTTCTGTTGTAATGCCGTCTGGCTATGTTCATAATTTTTAATGAGTCTCATTTACATTTATACGTTTATCAAGATCTTGTGTTAACATTTTATTAATCTGATGAATATTTAACCTCAGACTCTATAACATTGGCTTAAATTCATGGTTGTTTATGAATTTCGTCTATTTTTTTATACATCTTCACAACAACAATGTAAACATTGAATAGAACTGTTAAATATCTAATTGAGTGATAGCTAATAAATATCGACTTATAAGGACTTATGCTATTTCTTTTTAATTAGATATGCCCCTCCATACCCAAGGTATTTGATCTGATATTTTCCTATTGTTTATTGTGAACTAATAGGCAGGTTGCAGTCTCTTACTGCTTTATTGAGGTAGACGGCCCCTTTTGATAAACTCAGCAACAGGTGTGAGAGTTGCGAGCTTCGGTATTGGAATGTTTTGGGTAAAACATTCAAAGCCTTGAACTCCACAGCACTCGCTCCTTTTGTACCCTTTTTTTGTATTACCTTTTGTATTGTTTGAGCATCCTCCCCTTTAGAATGCTAAAACTTTTATATGTTTCTATCTACCTTTCATGTACTTTCTTTCAATACAAATACCTTATAAGGCAAAAAGAAGTTTTCCTTATAGAGATAAATTATATATATTCACATACAAAGTCTATTTCCTGTGTTTGTCCTTTATGTTAGTCCTTTTACATGCCTATCTAAATGCCATATTATTCTTTACAATTTTCCTTTTTCTACCTTTTTTTTTCCTCTTTTAAGAAGTTGAGCTGCACATTTCACACTCCCTCCTGATGAGTTCTGATAGAATGAAACCTTGGTCCCCCCAACCGACGGTAACAATCAATTTTCTTCAAGAAGTAGCCATTACCACTTTATCTAATGGCAGCAATGTAAAATTGCAAACTGTGTTGTTCCTTTTATTGTAAACACTATATTTTGTTCATTACAAAGAGTAGTGGCAAGAGAGCACTCCTTTGCATAGCTCCATATTTTATTTGGAATCACTCCTTCCACCCCTTCTCATTTTAAAAGAGACCATGTATTCCTCATACATAGTCTTTACTCTCATTACAACTCCTCTTTTCCCTCCAGCCTCCTCCAATGTTTTACAGACATTATTTCTATCCATACTGCCTTGCACACATCCATAAACACGATTACCAAGTCCTTGTCTAAATTCATATCTTCTGTCCATCAGATATCATATAGCAAAGATCAAGTTTATTGTACACCTATGTTCCCTAAATCTATGCTGTGCCGTTATCCACCTTCCTTATATTATCTTTCTTAATTTGTTTTCAAGTGTTTTTTTTATTAATGTTTTTTTGTACAGGGGTACATAAGTGTTATTTCCAATATAACTATTGTATTCCCTCTTCTTCTGCAGGTCTTATCATTTCCAGAGTTAGTTTGTCCACACCTGGTACTTTTCTATGTACCATCCCTTTTTAAAGCATCATACACGTGGGACTCACTCCCTCTCCTCCGGATAATTCTTTACACTCTTCTGCTTCACTCCCATCGCCCTCCTCCTCTGGTTTCAATATCTTCTCAAAATATTCCTTCCATAGTTCCCTCTCTTCTTATACAGGTTTCATCATTCTTCCTTCTACATCTATAATTCTATTTTTTTTCTTCCATTTCTTACCTGGCAATATATAAACTTCTTACTTCCTTCTAGATCCCTCTCCAGCATCTCTGTTTATTTATGAATATAAGCATTTCTGGTTTCCTGAACCCCATTCTTCGCTCTTCTATTCTTCTCCCTATTCACTTCCTCTCCCACATACCTCCTCCGCAACTTCCACTTAACTTTCTGTATACCATTCCCAGTCCTACTCTACAATTTGCATCTCATCCTTTGGCATTAGGCTTCTTGCCTTTCTTAAATACAGTTATCTTTCCTATTCATTTTTAAGTCTTCACATCTTTAAGTGCAAACTAATATACCAAAAAATATAACATTTTTGTGTTATAAAAATTACCATTGAGACAGATAGAATAATATTTGTGTTTAACTATAACTAAAATTTTGATTTTATATTGAAAATTCTAGAACCTGGTCTCAAAAAAATATACGCAAATAATTTAAAAACCTCCATATTAAAATAAAAAATTGAAAACCAAAAATGTCTATTATGACCTAAATAACATATTTTATTTTAAAATATATATACTTATAATCCTGTTTTAAGTGCATGAGTACTTTATTCCTAACACTTATCATTAGGGCTAGGATTTTGATGATTTTGCATTATTTTTTTTTGCAAACCTGGAACTTTGTTCAAGTGTATATAAATGTTTTTTATAAGAAACTTTGCTGATTTAAGTAGTATTGTTAAGACAATTTTTTGCATTTTTGCGTGAGTATGGTATTTTTTAAAGGTTTTTTGGTCATTTATAGTCATTTTTTCTTATTTGAGAGTCATGTGCCCATGTTTAGAATACCTCTGCACAAGTCATAGCAAACAGTGGTTCCAAAACAGTGGTTAGACTACTTCCAAACCTTTCCTGTCTCTTCCTTCAATCTGGTGATAGCTGGATATCTCTTCTTTCCCCTCCCCTCTAGCCTATTGGGGCTGTAAATGAACTCATCTAAACTAGTCTGATCAAGTTTTGCAGATAACTGAAACTCATTGTGTCTATACATTTTTCGGGAGCTACACGTGTTGTTTGTGTGAATTTCAACATGCAACATGCCTAAAGTGAAAGAAAGTGCCTCATATAAATTAAAACTTTTTTTTTGCTGAATATGGTAGAAAAGTATTCTCTACCAATGGACAGATACTATACTGCAAACTCTTTGGTGTGAGAGTTGCCATGGAAAAGAAATTTACTGTGCAGCAGAATGTCAAGAGAAAAAAAACACAAACAAAGTATTCAGAGATTCCAGGATGAGAAAAAACTACAGCAAATGCTCCTTGGCCAAACCAGCGAGTCTTCAAAACATTCTGCATTTTACGAAGAATTGTGTGAAGCCTTCATTTGGGCTGATATCCCCTTGAGCAAAGTTAACAATCCGAGTTTGCGCGGCTTTTTAGAAAAGCACACTGGGAAATCTTTGACGAACTACTCCACACTAAGGAATAATTATGTCAACCGTTGCTATGAAAACACCATGAAGAAGATATGGGAAAAAGTAGCAGAAAAGAAAATATTGGTGTTTATGGATGAGACAATTGACTCTCTAGGACGATATGTAGCTAACATAGTGGTGGGTTTGATGGAAGAAGATGGGCCTGATGAACATTTTCTCATTAATTGTGAACATTTATAAAAAGTAAATTTTTCTACAGTAAGTGAACTCTTTGCTAGGTCCTTGAGCATAATATGGCCTGATGGCATCCAACTCGACAATGTCCTGCTCTTCGTGACTGATGCTGCACCCTACACGATAAAGGCTGCTAATGCTCTTAAAGTGCTGTACTCAAAAATGGTGAACCTAACATGTCTAGCACAGGCCTGTCACAGAGTTGCTAAAGAGATGTGAGTGCAATTCATCGAAGTTGACCAGCTGATTGGGTGCGTGAAGAAAGCTTTTCTGAAAGCACCATCTCTAGTGGGATCATTCAAATCTGAGGTCCAAACGGTCCTTTGCCACCGGCTTCCATTTTAACCAGATAGGGGACTAAGATTGAAGCATGCAACAATTACTGTGAGAACTTCCAAGCTGTGAAAAAGATCATCGACTCATTTGACAGCAATGAAGCGACCTCAAAGTTGTGCAGAAGCTTCTTTATGATCCTGAAATTGCAGGTAAGTTTTCCTTCCTAGAGTCAAATTTTGGATTTCTACCTATTGCCATTACTTCCTTGGAGAATTCAGCAGTGCTATTAGAGGATCAAATAAATTTGATAAAGAAAGTAAAATAAATTTGATAAAGAAAGTTGTTAATGACCGAAATATTGTGACTGGAAAAGTCGGAAAGGCTGTGCAAAAGAAAATTAAGAAAGTTTTTTTTAAAAAAGGATATGAAACGCTGTGCTTAATTGCAGCTATGCTATCAGGGAAAAACTCTACCCTTGGTGAAATTTAACCAGACTTTGAACAAAGTGACGTAGTTTATTTCAAGTATGCTCCTGTGGTGTCAGTAGAAGTGGAAAGGAGCTTCTTTATGTTTAAAGCTTTGTTAGCAGATAATATAAATCATTCTCTTTTGAAAATCTGCAAAAGGTTTTTACTGTACATTGCAATTCTGGACTGTTGAAATAAAAACTCTGAGTCTGCCATGTCAAATTAAACTGTGAGAAAATGTAAGTTGAATTTTTATGTCTTTTCCTTGTTTTATTTTATACGGAATATTTTTTTGTTGACAAAATAAAAACTTTCAGTTTGGCACAGAAACAGAACGGTAAATTATATTTTGAGGTTTTTCCCTCTCCTATAGGACTTGTTTTTAGCAGGAAAAAAATATTTTTTTGTCTTTTTTGTTTGTTTTAAAGATCATTTTTAAACTTTTTGGATCATAAATTCATTTTTGATAGGGCATTTTATAGCAATTTTTAGGTCATCAAACATGACCTAAATTGTAATTTTTAAAGAGTGTTGAGAGAGAGTATCTGTAGCACTAAGATGCTGGAGTAAAGGAAGAAAAATAAGCTATGTCTGATGGGAGTCTTATATGTGTGCTAAATGCAGTTAATAGTTATTTTAAAAAAATATACTCACATGCACACAGGAAGATAACAACAATTAACATGTTGATTATATAATAGAAAAGCTTGATGACTTACCTTTTTTCTGTTGGTTCAACTCTAACACGGTCAAACACATGAAAAGAGACTCCATTTTTAGTTAATGAGTCCAGTGTTTTTTTAACAGGAGACAGTTTGGCAAGGTTTGAGTCAGTCATAACACAAACTTTCTTTGCTTGCATGTTAACAAGATCCATCCCCACCTCTTGAGTCACATTAAGACCATAACGAATAGTAGAACATGCCATCTAAATAAAATTAAAATAATTCTATTCAACTACAGTTTAAAATGCTATACTATAAAGCTGAAGATATTTTAATTTATTTTAGATTTGCATTTCAAGCCAATTTTCAAACTCACATTGCCTAATATTAAATGTTAGTTATAATGTCCTAGTGTGGGTAGCCTATAATATTAATTACTTTTAAAATATTACCTAGGAAAACAAATAATTTGTAGTACAGTAGAGTCTCGTAAACTGACCTAATGTGGACTGAGATGGTGTCGAGTTATTGAAATGACGAGTGAATCAACTTGTATAAGATGAATGTTAACTATGGCATGTTTACTAAACAAGAATGAATCAAAGTACAGTATCAAATATTGTAGGTATAGTAGTACCATACTGTAGTTTTGTATGGCACAGTAACAATGAGATGTGTACAGTACAATATATTACATGTTAATATAATGATGTATACTGTTTATACATATGTGTAATATACAGAAATGCAGTACATTACATATAATATTGTATTGATTCGAATAACACATTACTGGATTGGAAAACTAACAAACATAGTACTTGTAAAAACACCACAGCACAACTGTTCCACTCGAGTTATACAAACAAACTGAGAGGTTGTAGGGTTGAATTACCTTGGATTGTGATGACTGGCGCCAACAATTGTGTTTATGTGCGCGTGTCGAGTTACACAGAATGTAGAGTTATCGAGTGTCGAGTTTCTGAAACTCTACTGTACCTTAAAATAGTATCCCTGAAATGTAAGGCAATTAGAGAGTGGCAGTTATAGTGTGGTAAGGAAACTGGGTAAGAATAAAATAAAAGCCATGATGTGTGCTGATGACTTGATTGTATGGGGGGGAAAGGAAGAAGTAGTACAGGAATAGCTGCAGGAATGGAATGAGCAAGTGAAAGAGGGTGAAATGAAATTTAGTATGGTGAAAAGTGAAGTGATGATCATGGTGATGAAAAGGCATAGAACAAGACAAATAAAGGTGATAGAACTGGATGAAGTAGATTTAAAAGAATCAAAGATTGTAAAGTATATCAGTAGTGTGATTGTGGCAAAAGAGGGCAGCAGAGAAGATATAGTGAAACAAGGGCAGCAGAGAAAGGTTTTCTTACAGGTGTGTAAGATACCTACTGTGGATAAGAGAAGTGTTATGAAGTGTTGGTGTTGTACAGAGCATACTTCATACCCATAGTTATGTATGCAGCAGAAACTTGGATTTTGGATGTAAGAGGAACAAGGAAAATGAAGGCCATGGGAATGAAGTTTTTGAGGAGCATGTTAGCTGTCACCAGAAGAGATAGGATTAGGAAAGAAGATGTACGGTCAAGAGTTGGTGTACAGGCGGTACATGAGATAGTTGAGGAAGCGAGGATGATATGATATGGACATGTAATGAGGATGTAAGGGGAGAGGATTAGAAGAAGATTAATGAATATGAATTATATAGGGAAGAGACCACAAGGGATACCAAGGAAGAGATGGGAGAAACAAATAATAGCAAGTGTGCAAGGGGTGGAGAGTGAAAGATATTGCAGAAGGAAGAATGGTGGAAGGACAGAGGGAGATGGAGGTATTTTACTAAACAGACTCAACCAAAGTGTGGTGGTGGTGGTG
>CABFOW010000485.1:11351-22904 GCA_902141385.1 Timema californicum | reverse complement strand
GGTGGTGGTGGTGGTGGTGGTGGTGGTGGTGGTGGTGGTGGTGGTGGTGGTGACATTGTGGGTCCCCATAGAAACTTTATCCCCCTGCTATAGGTTTGTCTGTCCCTTCTCTCTTCAATGGAAAGGTAAAGTAAAAGTACTAAAGCACCATAGTAATAAAACGATTTTGACTTCCATCTTGAATTCTTTAATTCCCTTTATCAATATTCAATAATTTTTTCTTCCTACCCCTCATGCAAACATGATTTTTAGTTGCCTTAGTTTTTCTGTGATGTTTAATTTTGAGCTGTGTATTACCCGGAAAGGTAATGGACAGATTACAGGTGTTGACAGTTTTTTTTTAAGGCACTAGTGGCTGCTTTTGGATCTACACATATTTAAACCAAATAATAATGTATATCGGTTTATCGTAGGTATTATATTTAATGCTGCTAAAGTTGTTTTTTTATTGTTAGGTACTGTCTTTAGTTTGATTGGCAAGTTCCTAAAGTGTTTGTTTGAAACCTTCAATTTAAATTTTAAAACAAAATGCCAAGCTATTACTATTCAGTGAATGAAACATGCTTTTAAATAAAATTATTAATCTTTAATCCCCACAATTAGTCCAAGACTCACACATAATTTTAGTAAGATTCTGGGCCTGTCCAAAAATGCTGTTTTAATCTTTTTGAGCGGTGTTAGTAGATTAATATAGAAAATTAATTTAAACTCAAATAATTCATATGATTTAATATTTAATGGTTAAAACCATGTATATTGGCTTTTCATGATAAGAAAAATTGCATTGGTAAATTAATTATTTTACCAAAACCTGAGTCTATGAATTTCTTGGATAGTAGTATTAAAAAGAACAAGGTTTTCTTAATTTGAAGATTATAAATAGTACATACTTAACTTTAGTCATGTTCCCACTTTATAAATATTTTCCATTTACCTCAAATGCATACTCTTTAGAGGGGGTTGGGTTGGCCACCGAGCTTGCTTGAGAATGACTTATTTGAACACCAGAACCATCATAGTTACTTCCAGGCTGGGCGTGAGAAGGACACTTGCAACTGAAACATACACACAACATTCCAAATTGAGATACCTATCAAAAATTATTTTAAGTTTTTCTTTTTCAAAAGCAATCTGCTATGGAGTATATAAGTGTGGTAGTAGACAACACTTCATTTTATGTAGGTTTGGGAACAAGTGACCGTTTACCGTAGGTCAAATGACAGTGAGCCAGTGCCATGTGGCACCAAAAGTAAATTATTGTTAGTATTTCTGTATGGGTTTGTTTTGCTACTCAGATACCTGTACTATAATTTATTGCATTGGTGTTAAGTGTTTAGCATTAAATGTTTTTTTTTTACTTTTTAGGTCAATTAATCAATTAAACTTGAGTTAAGTAAGTTTACACTAAATATTCTAAAACATATGTATATATATTAATACATAAGAGAAGCGGCAATAATTTTTAAAATTCAAACTTTAGTAATGTTATGGATGACTCAATATGAAAAAGAATAGTATTTCACATAACTTTAAATATTTTACTAGGTAATAATTTGTTAATTTGGGGAGTGTATTAAGGAAATGTTGCAAAAGGCTTGAAAATCAGCAAAGCAAAATATCAAAGTTATCTGTGAGAACATCAGTGGCTAATATTGAAAGAATGAATTTATGGAACCCATACTTGCTCAAGTATGTTGAAGTCTCATAACTTTTTACAGAAATTGAACTGTTGGTTGGCTCCAAATAACATATTACAGCTGTATTTTGATTTCAAAAATGTATTTTTTTTAATTTTTAATATTGTTTAATTTGATCAAATTAACATTTTAATTAAAATCATGAAGCATTCAAGACACAGGCTAAGCAACATGACAAGAAAGCTGTAATTAGCAACTTTAGACCGGGTGACTGGGTTTATTTGACTAATGTGGTAGTGAAGAAAGAACAATCGAATAAATTTGTACCAGTATTTCAGGGTCCTTATCAAGTTCTTGAACGAATTAGTGAGATCAATATTAAACTACAGCTAGCCAATAGGTCCATACTTGTTAATGTGAATCGACTGAAACCTTTAGTAAGTAGAGGAGATTCTTTGTCAGGATTCCAGAAAACTGTGGCGACACCTGTAGTGGAGCAACGAAGGAAGATGCCAGGCCAGAGGGGCCCAAACCCAACTCAACCTTCACCAATTGGTGTGGGCAGCACTAACCGGGTCAGTTATCATGTAGCACAAGTTTTGTCAAGTAACTAACATTGCTATGAACTCAAAGCAAAGAAACCTCGATATGGAATGTGCAACGTATGCAACAGAGTTGTGTGCGAGTGGGAAATAAATATAGGGCATTAGGAGATGGTATGTTTTGTTTTTTTTGTACAACGTAAGGGCAATATGGTCCTTGTATTGAAGACCAAAAAAAAATTGGACAGATGGAATGAATATTGTTATGTCATGCTGGAAGTAATTTTTTTATTAATAATAATTTCATGTTTAAACAAAAACTATTTGTTTTTCTATGTTGTAGACCTATGTTAATGTTTTGTTTGTTATTGTACCACACTAATTTTTTTTTTGTTTTCCAGTGGTGTTAATTAATGGTGCAATTACCTGTTGTGTGTTCTTTGGATAAAGTAATCCAGGTTAGACCCTTGATTACAGGGGTTATTTTCGAGTATGAAAGAGAAGTTCTTTTGGAAAATGAATTCAAAGTAGTGACAGGTTTTGGATTTCATTCCCTCCTAATTTATCAGAGTAATGATTTATAAATTCTAATAAAATCAATTTTGGAATTGCTGGAAGGTTTTGTTTTACATTAGTTCTGTACAATAGGTTAGTAATTTTATACACTGGAGTTCCAGTAAATTTGGGATAAGGGTGGATAAGGGTAGAGGAATCATTGTCGGTGCAATGTGCCTCTATGGTAATAAATTTAGCAGCAAATTTAAATGCTGATATGTTGGTCACTGCTTAGTATTGCTTACAGGGTAGAGTAGTAGTTAAATAACTAATTATGTTATTTTAATGCAAAGTTAAACCATTTTTGGAAGCAAAATGAGTAATTGTATTAGGAGCCATTGTTTTTATTTTTTGTAAAATAGTTAGTAGTATAAGTTATTTGAATGGTATTCTCATAACTTAATTTATGGGTGGGATAGCTGTAAGAACTAAGTGATACAATATAGTAATAAAGTAAATAAACTATCTATAAAGAATCCACCGATTAGTTGGATCAGTGATAGGATTTCTTAACATGAGAGTGGATCACAGCCACATTGTTCAAGTGTAGGTGATTTCAAAACCCTTAGTCGGCCTATGTTTCAAGAACGAGGGTAAAACGATTGATTATATAGAGGTCGAGAAGGAAGGGGGGGGTGGGGAGGAGGGGGTTCTTGTTTTGGACCATGGGTCTGTGGTTACATGCGTCTATGACATATATTACATTGGGTTAACAGCGTATCTATGTTACTCTCAGAGGCTTGAGTCTCGGTGATAGCAATTGCCTCTTGTCTTTCCTCATTAGAGTACAAGATGGACTTGTGTGTGAACCGCTGTTGAGGAACAACTATTAGTTGATCGGTTATGCGGTAAGGGCAGTACCCAGTATGGCAAATGAACAAAGTCCCAATTCGACAACATGGATCCTTCATCTCTGTTCTTCAAACTCTGTATTTCAAGACATCAAATGTGACTTTTGTAAAATAAACACCTCCTTTACAAGGTGTGCCAACATCTATGTGCTTCCACAAGTACCCCAACACAAACCCTGGACAGTTATATATCCTTCAGCATCTACAATATATTCTTTTCTAGGCCTAATTAAATCTTTATTTAATATAACTAAATTAGTCAGTTCAAATGTTTAACTATAAGAAAGTGGGGGTTCCATGTTAATAATAAGAAGCCCAAATCATAATCTAAATTTCAATTCATTAACTTCATTTTTTAGGCCTTTAACTTTTAAATCTAGTAGTTTTTCATTCTTGAAAAGTCTTTGATGGAATTATAGCATCATCTAAATGTATTAATTTTACCTTTTACTTCTAGGCAGTACCGTTTTGTTTTAATTGGACCCGGAAGCTGTGAGCTTGCACGTGTGGCCTCACGGTGGAAAGGGGATATTTGGTGCGAACAGCTAGCCAATCAGCATATTAGATTTTAGTGTCTGTTTTTGGTATATTGATAAAGGAAGCGTTGAATGGACACACTTCCCTGTTAGCACTCGACTAAGTAGGACATGCTACACAGGTTTGAGCACAAAGTTATTGGGGCATCATAGAGATATCAGGGAGGAAATTGGATTCCCCATGAATAGTTAAATAAAGGCCGGCCTATATGTTATAATTTTTTTTTCGTGTTAAAATGTGATAAAATATATACTTTGTATTGTTAAATATCTTCAAAATATAACTTCCAACTCAACCTCATCAACTTCAATCTTGTTATTCACATAAGTTCACCACCCCCATTCTTTTAACAACCCCCGATGAGTACTCCGATGCTCGACCAAACCAACTGACTGCCGTGGCCTACACAAAAAAACATAGAGTAAGCAACTAGTTAGACTATATAATGATGTAAGCAGCAATTGGTACCTTTTTCTTTACTCTACTTGGCAGATTGGTTTGAAAACTATCATAATACTTATAAAGTAAGTGTAGTATACCTATATATATATATAGTGTCAGAAAAAAGTTTAAGACCTCCCATTAAACACACAATTTTTCCACATTTTAATAATTTTATTTACTCAGAATATTACCAAAAAAATAGTTTGGGTTGCATTATAATGTTTAGTAATAAATAGGACTCAGACGATTACAAAAAAAAAAGTTTAGATTTCCATGTTTAGTAGTCAATCGGACCCCCACTAGCCTTGTAGCTTGCTTTGATCCTGTCAGGCATGGAGTGAATCAGCTTCCTACCTTATTATCATTATTATTATTATTATTATTAGCACCGCGTCTTACTACCCGTTCGGGTTATATGCACTTACGCTAATGTGTAATGGTAGGGTGATTGTGAGATGAAATGGAGGACCTACAGTTTAACGTGGAATCCGAACCACGGTGGAGGCCTGGCATTCCCCACATTCACAAGATGTCTTGTCAGAGGTGAAGGAAGGGTTTGGTAATCAGATAAANTGTGAGATGAAATGAAGGACCTACAGTTTAACGTGGAATCCGAACCACGGTGGAGGCCTGGCATTCCCCACATTCACAAGATGTCTTGTCAGAGGTGAAGGAAGGGTTTGGTAATCAGATAAATCTGTGCCGGGACCGAGGATTGAACCCCGGCCGCCAGCATATTCTACCTTATTCACACATCACTTTTTTCCATAGGCTTTGGACTGCCAGTCTCAATTCTCCTCCGTTTTTGGGCTTCTGCTTTGCCAATCGATATGCCATAGTGTTTCATAAATGTTCAATTGGGTTGAGGTCTGGACTAAGTGGTGGCCAGGGAAGCAGTTCAATGTCCTGGGTATCAAACCCTGTCCTTGTTACTTTGGACTGGTGACATGGGGCATTGTCCCACTGGTAGATGTAATTTTCCTCAAGGAGCCTATGTGCTGAAGGAATCATAGTTTCCTGTATAGTGTCACAATATTGGTCACTGTTCAAAGCACCATTCACAACCTTAAAGTTTCCAGGCCCCTCTGATGTGATGCAACCCCAAATCATGATTGCATAGCAACCTTGTTGGACTGCAGAGGTGACACAGACCGGCAGAATTTTTTCTGTTCTTGTCCTGTGAACCCTAACCTTACGTCGAGGAAATAGTTCAAAGCTGCACTTATCTGAAAAAATTACTCTCCCAAGCTTCTTTAAGCCACTTTAAACATTTCTTGCAAAACTGAAGTTGTTGTTTTTTGTGTTTTTCATTTAACAGAGGTTTGCTGGATTGCAAAATAGGAACCTAGGCCTGCTTCATTTAAACGGTTGCACACAGTTCGCTCAGTTATGTTAATATTATCACAGGAAAACTTCAGTTCCCTGAGAAGATCACTGCAGCTAGCATTTCTATCTTTTTTACAAAGCTGCAGCAGCCTACGATCTTGTCTTGGAGATGTTTTCCTTGGACAGCCTGCCCTAGGTCGGTTGGTGATGGTTCCAAACTCATTATATCGCTTGAGTGTTTGTTGCACACATGTTTTAGACACTCCAACATTATCAACAATTTGTCTTTGCAACTTTCCAGCCTTCATTAATCCACTTAATTTGGTCTGATACTGATTTTTCCCCATCTTGACTCAAAAACACAAACTACACAATCACCTCAAAATGATCACATTAAAATCAGCTGATTGGAGGGAACTGATGAAACAAGTCTGCCAACCCACTTCCTTAGAGATAAGAAATCACATAATGCTAGGACTAAGTAAAAAGAAGTAATTTTAAATGTAGCTAATAGAAATCTTAAGAAGTAATAATTTTTCTCTTGATTTAAAAAAACTTAGGCCACTTAAAAGTTAAAGTACTAATTTGGTAAAAAAAAATAAGATTTTTAATTTTTAAGCTTTGTGTCAAAGCTTTTCAGAGACCAAAAACCATAGCTCTATGTCCACCCAATAAGTTTAAGACCAGTAAACCAATTAGATGGTATTTTTAGTTTTGTTAGGGTGGTATAAAACTTTTTTTCTGACACTGTATGTATATGTATGTGTATATATATATATATATATATTAGGATGTATATATTTATGTGGGAAGTAACTGGGGTGTGGATAATAGACCTCAAAACAACATAAAAAGTTGTAAGGAACATATGTTCTATGTTTGATGGCTCCAGAGAGGCATTTTTTTTAACACAGCATCTAAGAACCAATTCAGGGTACAAGCTTTCCTGAGATAAGGCCTTCCAAGGTTCTGCTGTATTTGTTAAGAGACCTGCTTGAAACACCCCTGTTCAACTACTGCAGACCTGCCTGTGTACCAGCAGTGATATGTCACTTACAAGAAATATCCACCTTGCGGCTAAATACGTGCCTGCCCATGTCGCATCATTAATTGTTTGACAATTTCAAATACCCCAGATATGCCACCGACCTTGTTACAGACACTGGAGAAGCATTGTAATGTTCGTAACAAGTGTTGCATAAACAATGGCCTTGAGATGTTCCCACAAGTAATAGTCCAATGGAGTGAGGTCAGGGAAGCGTGCAGGTCAGGAAATTGGTTCTGCACGGCCTATCCACTTTAGCGGGAGCCACTCATCCAGATATGCTCTGGCCACTACTGAAATGTGGTGGCGGTCTGGCCCATCATGGACGAACCACATATGGCATACCAGATCCAACAGGGCATCCTCGAGTAGCACATTTAAATGTTGTCTCACAAAGTTACAGTATGATTGGCTTGAGAAGCGTCCAGGTAACACATAGGGCCCAGCTAAGCTGTCACCAACTATTTCTGCTCAAACATTAATACTTAATTGGTGCCGATGGGGTAATTAAACAGTGGTGTGTGGATTCTTGGCAGCTCGGTGATGGGTGTTGTGGAAACTAAACTGTTCTCTGTTAAAGATGTAGATATTTGCAAAAAAAGATTGACAATGCTTACTTAATTGAAAGCTATTTATAATAAATTCCAAATCTGATTCATGACTGCAGAAGGTTCAATGTCTGGATTTCTCTTTGCTTTTTGTGTCAATAGCTGAGTGATTCCTCGAAAGTAACCAAGATTCAACAAATGTTGTTGGATCAAACTAATTAGAGGGGGCCTAACAATCTTGATGAACATAACTGCCAATATAGTCTTAGTCAACAAAGAATCTCTTAAAGGGGCTACTATAAGATTAATCTGTAAAAAAAACCCATTACATTCACTTTAAAAGATTGGAATTATATCGAGGATGTGTATTAATATCGATACCTGAAATTATTTTTTCCTAAGGGTATTCTTGGAAACTCTGTATTGTCTCTCTTTCACTAAGTTTTCATAAAATGAAACAGGACAGATTAGTGGGTCTTCCTTTCCATATTTTTTGTAAATAAAAATCTCTTGGAAAATGAGAAAATTGGCAGCAACAGTCGCTTCTTCGTAATTGTCCAGGATGTATTTCTTTCTTCAAAGATTTGGGCAAGATATTAAATTGCTTTTTCTTCAGCAATCCTTCATACATTCACCTATCTTTTTTGTCTCTGGAACAATCATCCTTGGTATCTCTAAGACTATTTTTTTGTAATGCATGGTAAATAATATATAACTTGTCAATAAATTATTTGACTTGCCTTGGTGGCTGCGTGGTCTAACGCTCTATCTAACAGTAGACTAGACTGCTGATGACGAGGAGATCAAGGTTCTATCTAATATAGGTCAGCTGTACTGAGTTTTTTTTTTCCTAAACGGTTTTCCACTCTCCCTCCATGCAAATTTGGGTACATTTACTTTAAATATAGCCTTCCGAATTCCTAAAATCATTAGCGTAATTTGTACATAAATGTATAACCCAAGTGGGCAGTAAGAAGCGGTGCTAAAAAATTTGAATTTGTTAATTCCAGAAACGTCTTCACAATTTCATGGACAGATGATTCCAGTCTATGATTTGGCATGGTACTATACAATTTTAATGGAAATTAATCTTACAATCACTTTTAAACTCCACCCTAATATCCAAACATTACCTCTGCACCAGCAACAGAAACTAAATATTCAATCCTACAGATTGCAAGCAGTAAATCAAAGCAGAAAAAATCCCAGTCAACGTTATATAATTTAATTCTATTTATTAAGTCAATAAATAAATTAACTGGTGTGGTCATTTCACTACCAGAAACCATTGCATGAAATACTAGATCACTGTAGACTTCTGACTAAATTATTAATATTATTATTAGCACCGCGTCTTACTACCCGTTCGGGTTATACACACTTACGCTAATGTGTTATGGTAGGGTGATTGTGAGATGAAATGGAGGACCTACAGTTTAACGTTGAATCCGAACCACGGTGGAGGCCTGGCATTCCCCACATTCAAAAGATTTCTTGTCAGAGGTGAAGGAAGGGTTTGGTAATCAGATAAATCTGTGCTGGGACCGAGGATTGAACCTCGGCCGCCAGCACAGAAGTCTGACACCTTACCCCTAGACCACCAGGTCACCCAACATATTGATTTAAATACTATACATACACCCATTGAAACATGAGTTTTTCTCCTCATGTTGTTCTTTAAATATCTCAGCTTGTAGTCAATTCTCAAACTTCAAATTTTTTGTGTATAATACTATATATATTTATATATTACTATTATGGAACAAAGTTTCAGATTTTTATCTCAACCCCCACCTGAGATATTAAGCTCTGAAAATTGCAATTTTTTCAAATTTCCAAAAATTTGATTTTTGATTTCTCAGGTTTGAAATTTGGTGTGTAAGGACAAATAGTTTATGTCTACTTGTATAAAAAATTGTAGCTTGTTGACTCTTTCTCTTAGTGAAAATATTTCCCCCTGAAAACTGGATTTTCTTTTTTAAAAAGCTAGAGTTTTAGGCAAAAATTTCACCCTTTAGAATTGAGACTAGTTCAAAATGCTACATACACAAACTTGTAGCCCTTTGCTTTCCAAACGAAATGATTTTTCTTTCATGTTGATTGAACAAACAGAGGCTGAGATATTTGCGTTTCCGTAAACCCTTAAAATTGCAAAAAATATAGCACCTTGTAAAACAAATATGGTCACTATGCTAAAACAAACAAAATAATAATAATAATAGTAATTTTGAACTACCAACATGTTAGGATAATTGAGAAGAAAAAATCATTTTTTTTTAAATAGTCAAGCAACCAGCGTTGGACCACTTGATATGGAATGACCCTCAATGATTTCTTTTTGGGTGCCATCAGTCACACTCTTTTTGGTTAGGAATATTTTCTCTGTGGAAAGATGTTTCACTTGGTTTGCGTTTTATTCTGTCAACCTTTTCATGGCGATACTTTTTTGAACTGTTACATATTTTTTCTTTTACCACTGGTGACTCACTATTGAAGTTAGAGAAACATTCAGAAGTTGGAAACCTTCATCAACATTCATAAATTCAAGATCTTCAGACCTACTAGTACCAGGTTTTACAATTCCAGTTTCATTATTTTTTGATTGTTCTACCTTTTCATCAGTCAACATCTCCGGCTGCCTTTCTTTTGATAGTTGGACTCTACAACCTGAACAAATTTCCATGTCTTTTTTCATATTGTAATTTAAGTATATCATCCAACTAGTCACATTTCTAAGATCTTTTTTCTTGATCCAGTGTGATTTTTTTTAAATGGGTTGCAACAAAATGTTGCCTAATTTTTTTCCATCTTTCTTTCACAAATAAACAGCAGGAAACAGTACTAATAGGACTGATAATGCAATAAACACGGATTAAAATAGAACCCCAACAAAGATTATTGTAGCTTAGGTCTTAATTACATGTCCATAAACTAAAATAAGAAAAAGCCACTGAAATAAGTCACTTCAATCAGAAATAATACTGAAAAACCGAGCCAATAAAGTACATGGATGTTGTTTGTCTGGCAGTCGCAGTAAAACTGATAGAACTTGTAAACAATGGCAGTGTCCAGGTTGCTGCATGTGTGTGTGACTAACTTTCCCTAGGGCTTGTCTTATCACGGTCTTCATTTGAAATTACTTTTGAGATTCATTGTTGAGGAGCAGTAATTTCTTTTACAGGTGCCTATGAAATATCATTAATAAATTTAATTATAAGCTCAACCTCATAAGGTTTTTCATAAGTTTTGAATTTTTTTAATGGGCCCTATTAAAAAAACCTAAAAATTATTTTGTTTTTTAATGTTTTGGGGTTAACTAAAAAGAGCAATAAATTAAATGAGTAGAAACAATTTTCCCATTTAATTTGTTTATGTTACTGCAGGTGTTCATAAATACTCAGGGTATCAAAACAATACACCTCATTCTGGATGAATTTGATGTGGTACTGCTATATTTAACTATTTATTACAATGTGATCCCATCATCCAATCTTCAAATTTGGTACATGTTCTCCCAAAAGGAGTATAAATAAAATATATATTTTTAGGAAAAAATTAAAAATGTATATTTTTAGATTTAACAAAAAGACTTTTTTAAATTTTTTAGAAAAAAAATTAAATTGTTGAATATGGTCAAGATTCATATCATATTAAAGCTTGTAAAATCCTTAAGATAATGTTGAAAATTCCACCTCTCTAAGTCTTATAGTTTTTGAGATAGAGCCATTTGAAAATTTTAAAATGCGACCAAAATCACGAGAATTCCAAAACTTTGAAAGCCATCAACTCAAAATCGGAATGTCAAAAAAAAATAGTAATTTCATATTTTTCATCCTTTTAATAAATAGTACCAATGTTCCAAAAATTATCTTGTTCTGAGATGTGAAGGTCCAGACCATTGGTTGATTTCACATGGATTTACCCGGCCAAATAGACTAGTTTACTTAATGATGGTAGCACAACTGCTCAGAGATAAAACAATTTTTCACCGGCTGTTGTCCCTTGCCCCCGTGAGTTTCATTGTGGCATATAGCAACGGACATGCTCGAACCTTCACAAGGCTTCTTG